>JAZHYW010021052.1:10000-198363 GCA_037355805.1 Ixodes ricinus | reverse complement strand
GCTGGTATTTATCACCCAGATATCTAAGATAAGCTTTACACAAAAATATATCTTCAATGTCAGTACAGTGAAATACCTCGGATTCTCCAAATTCTCATGAAACGATTTTTGCATGTTCTCAATTCTACGCGATTTTTCGTGGGAATTTTCACACCCGTGTTCCAGCCTTTACAGCTGCTATTCCAGTTCTCTGCTGAACTGACTGACAAGGCTGCATCTTGTGTCCGAGGTGATTTCACATGATATCTCTCTCTAGCGACTAAATACCCCTCATGTATCCTTCCAAATCAGAGGTGGCAGTAATGATATTACTGTAATTGAATTACAGTAATTAAATTCTTTTGAGAGTAATTCGTAATGTATCTCATTACGTTTTGATACAGGTAATTTACCAATGTAATGAATTACCCTAGTGGGGGTAATTGTAATTAAAATCGTAATTACTTTTTCAATATTTCAGGCATGTTTTTTTTTATTTGCCCGGAAATGAACAAAAAAAAGCAGTTCTTGCATTTGTAAAAAAAAAAATTAAAAAAAAAGCTGCTTTAAAGAAATAACAAAAAAGAAAAAGACAAATGCGGTTTTCGTTCGTGGCCGCTGGCTCGTGTGACGGTCGGACTGGGTGTTTTTATGTGCGCGTTGCTTGAAGGCACTCTAGGTCGGATTAGAAGGTCGTGGCAGCTAAATCCTTCTGGGGTTTGTGTTGCTGTGACCAAGAATAGGCTTCCCAAACATGGCTTTTGTCCCCTTGAAGACTGTCTTGCCCCGAAGTTCACACAAGATAGACACAGCCCACATGAATAATCAAGAGCAAGCCAATCCGAACCCAGATGCATCCGGGGATCGAGAGCGTGCGCAGTAGGTATTTCGGAAAAAAACGTGAACCCACAAAACAGACAGACCTAAGGGCAGTCGGTTCGTCTTGGGAGGGCATGTTGGTTCGCCTTACCTGTATGGTTTTGCCCACTGGCTTGGTGTGGGGTTGACGGTTGTTACTTTGCAAATGCAGAGTAGAGTGCGTTCTTCCTGTTGGTTTAGTTCCTCCTTTAAAATATATAGGACAGTATTTTGAAAGTAATTTCATTACTTTTATGTGGTAATTTATAATAGTAATTCGTTGCTTTCGTGCAGTGGTAATTTCGTAATGCAATTTAATTACATTTCATTCGCTTTCAGAGAAGTAATTAGTAATGTAATTTAATTATAATAAATGTGTAATTTGGCCACTCTGTTCCAAATTAAAATCAGTTTACGTTTACGTATATACGCCTTCAATGCATTGCTCAGATTCGACGGAAAAAAAACAACAAAAAGCTGACCTCGGTCAGCGGAAGGATGCCTTTTGTGTTTGATCTTGCTGCACATAAGTACCTCATTGCTAGCTCCTGACTTTCGTTTTAATTTCCACGTCTGTCTGACGCATCTAGTATACCGCCCTTTTTCTCGGACTTCGGCTAAATTGAAATAAGTACCATTGAGCTTAGAACAAATTAACCGCAATCTCTTATGCCGGCGGGTTCCTTTTTTCTTTTTTATTCTTGTCTTTTGCAGAAATGGCAAGCTTGGCAGGACATTTGGTGAGAAGTTGCTGGAAGCACCTCCATCCAGTATACCTTCGCACGTGTCCGCGGTGCTTTGTGACCATTAGACCCATTGGTCAGAGTAACAAGCCAGCAATATGGCCTACTACTCCTCCGTTCCAATACTTCCGGGTTCGTTCCCTATAAAGTTTTTGCGATGCCCATCGACTTTCAAGCGAACGAGTGCACGTGACGACGATTCGGCTCGATATTCCTCCGGGGGCATTTGTTCGCACAACTGTACAGCCGCGCCCCATAAAATAAATTGCCCATTTTTCCCTCCGCTCATTGTGGCTGGATCGCCGCCTTTTTCCGATCCGCTTCCGGTAAGTTTCTAAATCCCCTCTTTGTTACTCCTAACTTGAAATCGATTTGGAGGCAGTCAGCAGTAGGTAATGTGGAATCTCTGTTCGTTCTCACTGCCACCGGAAACTCCAATCAGCCCTTCGTTTAGGTTCCAACTCAGCCGGATTTGAGAGCCCTCAATTGGAGAGCTCGTTCTCTCGAGTCCAACCTCTCCCAACTTCTCTTTGCCGCCAGCGTTTCCTCGGCCGCCTTCGATTCGGCCACTTCTTTATCACGCTTACCACCCCCAACGGGTACGGCGAAGGACTTGCACGCGCAGCTGGTCTCTGAATGTCATGCGGACACTTAGCGATGCACTGCCGTTTGCTAATCTACTTCTTAGTCGTCTCATTTCTTGAGGGCACCACAAGTGATATCAAGAAAGTCTAAATGCAGAATAACATTTACGTGCTACAAAGCTTTTTTTCGTTTTTGTTTTCCTATTTTGTTTTTCTCTGTATATAGAGTGTGCGGTAGTAGTGAGCTGTCGCTGCAGCGTTCAGGCCGATGTGGCACAAACGCCATGTGGGAGGGTACATTGAGTTATTAAAATAAGGTTATTATGAATTGACGCATTTCTTACTGTGGTCAGGGGGCAGTCGGCTTCGCCGGACTCACGTCATGCGGCGTTTTATCCCTTTCGGCTAGCACTCAACTCAAGTCAAGCGCATATTGCCGTTGACTGTACGTCAGCTACCCTCGATAAAACTCAATACGGTAAAATAATACTTATTTCCTACTTTTTATAAAACAGAAGAGGTACATTTTAAGGTATATTTTAGCATACTTTAAATATTCGAAATATGCACTGTGTTCCACGTAACATTAGCCAAGTTTCAAAAATATTTTGGCGCATTTCAGGAAGTGGAAACCAAAGAAATTTTTTTGTTCAAAAACAACAGTTTCAATGACAAAGTTGTATGGCGTCCTTAGAAACATCCAATTCAGGGTTCTTTCATCAAGACACCCCTAATACGGCTCGTTTAGCCGGGAATCGCAAAATCTCGTGAATTACGAAAAAAACAAAAAAACATGCGACTGCGTGCTCGCGCGTTTTGTACTGTAGCGTTTTCAAACGTGGCTTGAAGTAATTAAGCCTGCCTGCTGGCTGGGCGCGTTGCAGCTACCGCTGCAAAAACAAAAAAAAACAAGGTATTGATAGGGACGCTTACCGGGAGATACGCGACAGCGAGTTGCTTCGTAGTTCACCTGCACTACCAGTGCCTTGTTTTAAAGCGAACCTCTATATGACTCGTTGGTCGGGTTTTTCGTGTCCGTCGACAGAACAGTAGTCAATAGAATAGCCGACAGAAAACCATCGCACGCTCCTTATCACCGTTCGCGCGTGCCTTGTCTCTTATCGTGTGGTTTTGACACTTGTTTTAATAAGAAAACCACAAAACAAGTGTCAAAACCACGTTATAGATGATAAGCACGTAGCGCTCCCCGCATGCGTCTCCCGGTAAAGATTGCGGCTGCATAAGCTGCCGCGGCAACGGCAGCGTACGGAGTCTTTCATTTATATAAAAAAAATTTTGATGGAGTACTTTTTTTTTTCTTTTGTCAATCACGTGGGAATCTTTGCATATGATATCACAGCTTCGCTGTCCAACCACTTCACAACGTAAACTAAAGCGGTTTTTTTGTTTTTTTGTTTTTTGTTTTTTTCAGCGGCAGCGGCAGCGCGCTCGGCCAGCTGATAGGCTTAATTCATTCACGCCACGTTTGAGAGCTCTACAATGCAAGGCGCCCCTCTGGCACGCGAACACGCAGTCACGCGTTTTTTTTTTTCTATATATATTTTGCGGGTTTTTTACGACGCCCGGGAAAACAAACCGTGTTAGGGTTTCTCAATAAAAGCCACTGAATTTGTTGTTTCTAAAACCCGCTGTACGACTTTATCCTTGGAACTTCTGCTCTAAATTAAATATTTCAAAAGCTCATTAATTAATCTTAATTATATATTTTATTGGGCAAAATAAAAAAAATATCCTAACTTGCTCCAAACAATGGACAAACATGTTCCGTTGATTGCATCTTCCTAAAATGCACCGAAATAGTTTTAAACCTTGGATAAAATTACGTGGAACACCCTGTATACTGAATATACTTTTAGTGAACTTCCTAGTTTAGCGGTGCACCCCACGCATCAACCCATCCTGACGACTGAAGAATCTGTACATACTCACAGCATATGCTTATTACGCTATGAGCAAAATAAAGAAATTCGTCAAGAATACTTTGCGAGGTGAAGAAAATTAAAAGTCATTTAATGTACTTCTAGTACAATACTTTTAATACGGTAAACATATAATCGGAGAAAAGGTAAGAAGTTGTCAAAAATATTTTTACACACCGACACACATTGTTGATCAATATATGTTAAAGTAAGCCAAGGCAATTATATCTATTGTTTCGAAATCGCGATACAGATGTCGTCTGCGTTGAGGACGCCGACATTTGGACGCTGACGAGAACCCTCGTGAAATATTCTCCTCGGTTCTGGTGGGGCTCACCCTTGATCATCTTCCGCTGCTTCTCGAAGCAGGACGTTGGACTGTTAGACATCAGCTTCCTTCTGTAGTGGCTGTAGATAAGTGCTTCTCTGCCTAAATTTGTCCCCAATGGGTCTTGCCTACACCGTGGCTTGAGCTAGAGGAACGAAGGACCGGGACCATCGCTTCCACTTTGCACTCGTCCGTCCCATCGCTTCGTTGTCTCCGATCATGCCAATATTGCCCATATTGTCATTCATTCAGACGTCGACGTTAACGTAGAGGGGATCGGTGGACGAGCATGTTAACGCATAGCATCTCGGACCACGTGGAGCGAAAGCTGGCACCGCAGAGCCGGAAATACTGGTGTAATCCCCAACCCCAAACCGTTTCGATCTGCGTGATCATCGTAGCGGCTTGCTGTCGTGTATCACACTGCGTGAGGCACGCTAAGGACTTCAGGCTAATGGAGGTACTGTACTGGCTAGATTTTCTTCACAACAAGACACCAGATGCCATTCTGATATACGAACCTCCCGCTGTCTAGTATACAAAAACACAGAACAGAATCTGCACGTCAGCCCGAAGAACATTTATCTCTGGAGCCAGGATTTCGACTTTGAACGCACGAATCTCGGTAATTTTTGTTTCGATTCACTGAAACGACTGCGACTGACCTTGTTGCTTTGTGCGTTTTGCCAGCGCTATTTGAGGAGGGTAGCAGCGTCTGCCAACATCGCCACTGCGATTGATCTTACACGCAGAGCGAAGTGAGTATTGGCGGGTAATTTTATGGTGAGTCAGTTCGCTGACTGTTGGGTTGCTTTTGCGCTGTGGTGGTCTGTCACTCCATGTAGAAGGATTCGTCTTGTATATATTGAATAGAGGTTTCTAAGCGGCTCCGTTGTAATCAATGTATCCAACCTACTGAGAATCCTTCGTCTTTAGGTATGGTCTTGTTTTTTAAATAAACTGTATACAAAACTTTTTATTGATCCTCGAAAGCTTGTTCCGTTATAAGTGATATGTTGTTGTGTCGAATTTGTTTGACATGTTGAGCTATGCCAAGCGTTTTATGTAAGCGTCAGTTATTCTGCTTTCCTTTGCTCCCGAAGGAAAAGTACATTGAACGCTCAACGTTTGGTCACCGTGAGATTGGTTTGCCGAAGGAAGACTACACTACTTTATGCTCTATATGACAACCTTAGAATATGACTACCAAGTGGCGGTCGTGCGCTACAGGTATTAACGTTGAACAGGAATCCGGTCGTGCTACGCACTAACCACACGGCTGTGCAATGTTCATTGCTATAAAGGCGGGAACATTTCTTAGATCCTCTACCGCGATCACTCTCACTGTGTGCTCGGAGTCGCGGTTCCTGCTAAAACACTTTGCATTCATTCCTTGGTTAGGGCTTGCGTAGTGTTTTATTTTGTGCAAATAAAACACAAATACCTTTGCGTCTTCAGTGTCTCTGGGGCTTTTCCTAATGGACAATATCATTTTATCTTTCTAGCTACTGCAATGTCTACAAGTCCACCAAGAGCATAATACGGTGAGTAACCTTCTTTCCAAAAAATATGTTTCCGTTTTCCCGCACCATTGATGCAAAGCAACTGCAGTCGAAACTCGGAATATAGTGTGTTGCTTCGCGGTGATATTACACAGATGAAATTGTCATACAGTGTGTGCCTCTATGGCCTTAACATCGGCGTGCTTAGGGTCTCTAGAAAAAAGCCTATTGAAGCTAACGCACCTGCAGGAGAGAAACGCGTGTCTTGGGGTGCGCAACCCTATTGGCGACAAGATGTTTTGGTGGCGCCACCTCGCGGGCGTCGTCCTCTGACGAAGCTGGTAGGCTGCGAACAGACGACGAGCTATGTCAAAGAACGGAGTGACTATGTTAGTTCCCATCTCTGCTGATTAAAAACGATTTATTTATTAGAAAATGTGTCTGAAATTTTTTGTGAGTGGTTTCTCTAATGAATATCAGCGCCTCAAAATTTCCTTTCACATGAAAAAAAATTTTTAATGTTCAAAAACAAGCCTGGAGATTCGCATTACAGCTTGCGCGGCGTGTGTCAGGGCTATTCAAGGCCTATCTGATTCTTGTTTTCTTCAGTTATGTGGAAGCTCCTATGAAACCAGGTTTTGCTATTCACCAGAGTAAGTGACGTGCTCTCATCTTAGCTGTGCACGCACGCACAGCTGTGTTGCAAAGCGCCGCACACATGTTTTAGCTACATCGAGCTTACCTATACACAACGCTTCTATCCAAGTGTGACTCGATAGTTGCTAAAGAGCAAATGCTCGTCAGAAACTTACGCTTAGAGCCTCCAGCATCGATTACGTGACACAGAGGTTCGTCACATCGCGACTACTGCTCGAAAAAAAGCTTAAAATTTCATAACTTTTTAAATTGTCGGACATGACCCCGCAAATTCAGGCGATTGATTAATTTGTTATGTCCAATTTCTACTAAGAGTGTTTACAAACTTAAAAATCCTCGCTGAGAAGCGCATCACGCTGTATGCGCATTTGGGTCCGCAATATAAATCATACAAACAGTAGTAATTCTTAGCGGGTGTATTCCTCATTTCTTGGGACGCCGAAGTGTCACCGACTTACTAGATTGAATACTTCGCTGGCGAGGGGTTCTCGCAGGTTTCGCGTAAGACTGGGTGAATACGGAGGGATTTAATTGAAATGACTCCGGAAGCCAACCACCACTTCTTTCTGCCAGTTATTTTGAGGAAATATTTGTTTAGCGGTTTACGAAAGTCAAAGAGGAATCAACTTGAAACTAATAAGAAACCAGCACGTACAAAACACATTAGAAACAACAGGATACAATGAGTCGCTTTCACTAAACTGTTTACCCTAGACGCGAGAGGTTTTCCATTTCGCTTTCCTGTTTTCAATATGATGAGACGTTCCTTTCTCAGTTTGATTTTGTCTGAATCGAATAATAATAAACAAAAATACACCCTGTTTGCCGTGGTAGATGTTGTGGTGGGGTAAAGCGCTGCGTATTCTTTATTCATCATCCAGTTTTTTCTACTGGGGTAGAGAACAGCAATCCACAATCTCAGCGCTTCGGCACCTCAGCGCCAAATGTAGCTTGTTAGCACAACTTCGTGTGCCACGGTTTCAAGCTTTGGTAAAATGTCCCACTACAAATATCAATTCACCAAGTATAAACACAACGCGTGAAACCAACTTTGCCGCGCGTTACCCAAGCAGCGCATGAAGCGAGCTGACAAGCCGAGGGATGCAACTTGCAAGATCTGAGCGGTCTGTCCCAGTCTGTCCTACCCGTGACGTCACAAACGATGATGATAATTGCTGGAGAAGTGCCCCCGGTAGTTCGGGCACGCCACCAAAAACTTTCTCCCTGCTATTTCGCGCCCTCCCCGTTTCCTCCGAAGCACGCCGTGGTTATCTTCCCCTCGCCTCACTGCAAACTCCCCACCATACGAGGTGGGATCAAAACGGTACCGAGGCTCATTTTGTTGGGCAAAACGAGAGGGCACCACGGTGATGCGCACGCAGCAGTCAAATGCAGGGTCCTTCCTGTGCAAAAAGAGCATCGAAATGATTACAAGCAAAAAAAAAACCTGCGCGCTTTTTTGTTTGTTTTTTTGTGATTACGTGCACGAGCACGAGTGGCGATTTCTACTCAGACTGCGAACTAGGACGAGAGCGAACATTATATTTCTGCCGAACTTGGCAAATTTAAAAGCCGAGACCTTCGAAATAATTCAACAAGTTTAGTTTAAAATTTAAAAAAAGTGAATTGTGCAAAGCGTTTTGAGTGGCACTCGCGCTTACGGGTGGCATAACATAGCTGGAAGTCAAACAAAGGTCGAAAAAGGTCGCCCTACTTTTCATCGTATTCCAGCGATGTTCTGCCGTTCTTAAAGCGCGAGGACCATTCCAAAATACTTCGGACATTTCACTGCATTTCGACACAAGCTTGCTGAATCATATTAAAGGTACCAGTTTTAGACTTGCCGCGTTTGACGACGCAGAATTAGTGTTTGTTCTCGCTCTGGTTTCCAGTTTACAGTGAAATCACCATTGTCCTTGAGCACGTGGCCACAGAAACGCATGTAGGCCAGCTCCAAATATTCACAGAACGACGCCTTTGGAACAACGAGACTCGGAGGTCCCTGATTTCGACCGCTACGCCCGCATTACCGTTCAGCCCTTTCTTTTCGCCATGACCAGAAATTTGCGACAAGCACGTCTAGTCCACTTATCTGCCCCGATGTGGCGTATTCAACAACAACAGTGGAACGTGTGCAGAGTGAAAAAAAAAAAAGATTATCTTCAAAGATAAAAAAGGATTAGATAATGAGCGTCTTGCGGTTAGCAACATACTGATAACTTTCTCTCTTACCCCTTCATGGCGATACTGTGATCAAAGGAAGACATCGGCACTTCTAAGGTATTTTGCGGAACTCATCGCACTGCATTCCTCTAGCTCTTGGAGTTCGCTTGGTGTGCGATATAGTTAAGTACCTTCAGGTACCACTCTGCTGCGATTGCGTATAGGATATAAGACAGACGCTATTATTAGTGGTTGACTCTGTACAGGACGTATTGTCAGGTTGTGTATTTGAGGGACATAAGCTGTTACTCGTAGATTCATATATACGCCTTCCGCCTGATTGCAATGTTGTCTCAGAATAAAAAAGCAGATGAAACTAAAATAAAAAATAAACGCCTAATGAGGCGAACTTGTGCCCTACACACATAAAAAGAAAGGTGCCACGCTTCCTGCGTCGACGACGGAAGCGTGACTTACCCGAAGCGTCGCGTTATCGCTACTTTCATACACGGGGCACGTTCATGAATGTGCTTTTTTATTTCCACCGAGGAAAAACTGGCGACTAACGTAAATAAGCTTGGAATTTTGTTAAACCTAACAGAAATGATGAGGTTGGCATTTCCGCCATCTTTGACAGCCATAACACTTTCGCTGAGGACATTCATAAGGCGGCGTGTTTCAACGCATATATTCAGTATGTCTTTTCCGCCCTATACTGAAGATTTTTCGTCTATAACGAAGTTTATTGCTATGGCTATGTTTGTTGTTGATTGTTGTTTCGGAAAACGGTGTGCGTTCTTTGCTCCAGAGACTTAGATTGTTGGCTGCGACCGTACCTCTGATGGCATTTCTAGTCATGTCTTGAATAAATAGGCTTGTGCTTTGGCGCCATTTTTAGTTATATTGTTTAACAAATCTTTAAAGTAGAGGCTTCCCAGCAAACGGAAAATTGCACACTTGTACCCATTTATAAATCTGGTGCTAAAAACAACGTTGCCACTGTTAGAGGCGGGGTTTGTGCCGCACGTCCGGGAGCTTCCTGGCTCGTGACGACGACCATTCCCCGAAGTGAAGAACCCAGGGGTCCAGTGGAGGTGGGAGAATTGGTAACGTAACGAACGGTTTAATTACATGGTTGCGATACAGTCGTCAAATCCGAGAGAACTCCTGAGCAGCCTCGCGCTCCGCCTTATATAGGGTCCGTTTTCTCCCTCACTCCCCGCCAGGGCAGCAGGTGCGCAGCAGCAACCCGCCGTCAAGTGCGTCGTAGCAAAGTCCGCCGCGTCGTAGCCAGAAGTGCGTCGTAGCCATGGTCCTCCGCAATTAGGTCATGCCTCTCTCCCTTTCCTGAGCGCGCCAAGCCCCACGCACGCACACACGTCCCGTTGACGTCACAGACTCGTTGAGACCTGTCTCCGCAGTTAGGCCCGGCCTCTCTCCCCTTCCGGAGCGCACCAAGCCGCACGCACGCACACACGTCCCGTTGACGTCACGGGCGCGTTGAGACCTGTCTCCTCAGGCGCAGACACGTAGGCGCCGGTTCCGTACTCCTCGAGACTCGTTTCGCGTAGGCCCCGTCCAGCAGGCGACGTTCCCGGACAGATCATGACTCGTTTCCGCCGCGTTGAAACTCGGAAGAAGGTCGCCGAAGGTTCCATTCTTAACAGCCCCTCCGGGGCCAGGGAAACCTCGAAAGGCCGGTGGTACGATCGCTGGCCTGAAGAGGTGGGCTTGGAGTAGGCCTTGAGAAGACGCTGCAAGCACCCAACAAACTCCCAAACCTCTTACAACGGAGGCATTAGCGGAAACGTCCCACACAACACCACGCCACACCGCAGTCAAACGCTCGGAATTCGCCAGAGACCCGCCAGACTGGACTACGGATTACAAAAATTTGCAAAAAAACTACAAATTTAAAACCTTAGGACAATTGCGGGTATCGAGACCCGCTGTCGCCAAAACACAACTCATTTTTCCAAAGAGGTCACTATGAACAAAATACAAAAGACAAAAACTTTTTGCAATTTGTGAGGTCTTGTTGGGGTTTTAACGAAGTGCCCCCACTTTGATCCTCATTCCCGTGGATGACGGAGACCTCTGAGATCATCACTCCCGCTTTTGGTGATATCAGAAAAATCTGCTCAACCCATCGGCATTGCCGTTAAATTTGCCTTTCCTTTTTCTTGCCCTGAAGTCGTAGTGATCGATTTTCACGTGATTTCTAGACGTGAAAATGCGGTCCTTATAGCGCCGATAAAACAATCCGCCTTTTTCATGCCCCGTCACATTGGTCCTAGCAATCTCCTGAGCTGTACCGCGAAACCCTGACACACTAGGGTCGCTCTTCTGCTCGACTGTCAAAGACACTCCGTCTGCTCGTAGCAGAGGACCAAAGTTACGTGACGCCGGAGCTACGAGAGATCTTTCACTGATCCCGTCTTCCTCCGCCTTTTTCGCCGGCTCGTTGGGACGGCGTACACTTTCTAGTGCTACGAGGTCAGGCTGTTCTACAACCTGGTCCCTCTCATCCCGTTTCTCTGCCTCGAACTGTGGTAGTGCCTGCTCCCCGACAGCTGCCTCTGGCTCTGGATCACTCGTCAACAAAGGGGCGAGCTGACGCGATTTGGACCTCGTACCTGACTGAACTAGTCCCTCTCCCAGTTGTTGACCCCTCTCGCGCAGCAGGAATTCTGACCGGTTAGAAAACAAATAAGGATACTCCAACGGGACTGTTTGCGAGACAGCCGCCTCTGTCACTAGCTCTCCGAACGGGCCAGTTATCCTTACCGTCGCCATAGGCAGACAGACACTGTGCTTTTCGAGCAGCTGCTTGATCCAAACTACCTTTCCAGTAAAATCGGATGTCGTTACATACGACGGATGAACAACGTCCATCGTCGCTGCACTGTCACGAAGCACCCTGCACGGCTTTCCGTTTACCTGGAGCTCGTGAAGATAGGGACGAAGGAGCTCCAGGTCCTCGTCACTACCGGTCACGGTCGAGAACACAACCCGCGGTTTCTTACATCTGGCCGCTGTGTGTCCCGGCTCCTGACAGTTGTAGCACAGGAACGGCTTCCTAGCCTCGAACTGCCCTGTTTGGCTTTTCCGCGCCTCGTCTCCGTTCGAGTGTTCTGCGCTCTTTTCTGGGACCTTTTGTCCTGCTTCGGGCTTCTCGGGCCCGTTTTCTCGCGAGCCGTTTCCCTGTCGGAAGGTCTTGCGCTGATCGCTCCGGCCGGGTTCGCTTTCCTCTCCGCTCAGCTTTCTACGCGTTGCGTACTCCTCGGCTAGCTCAGCGGCCCTTTCGACAGAGTCGACTCCTACCCTGTCCTGCACCCAGAGCTTGACTGACTGCGGAATGCTACGAAAGAACTGTTCGAGGCACACACACTCGACTACCTTGTCTCGGCTTTCGTACACTTCCTCGCTCTTCAACCATTCTATCAAATTGGTTTTAAGCCCGTAAGCGAATTCCGAGTAGCCCTCGCTGCTCTTTTTGGATGCGTTTCTAAACCTTTGACGGAACGCCTCGGCAGAAAGGCGGTACCGTTTCAAAAGGCTGGACTTCACCTTGTCGTAGTCGTCCGCGTCTCCAGCACTAAGGCGCGCGACAACCTCTGCAGCCTCACAGGGCAACAAAGTCAAAAGCCGTTGCGGCCACGTTTCTGGGGCGAAGCTCAACTTCTCACATGTCCTCTCAAAGTTCACTAAGAACAGGCCCACGTCTTCCCCAACTTTAAACGGCTGCATGAGCTTCTTCATTTGATACGACTCGGTCTCACTTGCTCGCACCGGAGTCCCAACTCTACTGTTCTGTGAGTTTAATCGCTGTTGTTCCATCTCTAACTCTAACCTTTTTAGCGCTGCTCGTTCCTCTCTCGCTGCAGTCTGCTCCCGTTCCTCTCTCGCCGCAGCCTGCTCCCGCTCTCGTTCCTCTCTCGCTGCAGCCTGCTCCCGCTCTCGTTCCTCTCGCTGCAGCCTGCAGTCTCGTTCTCGTTCCTCTCTCGCTGCAGCCTGCTCTCGTTCTCGTTCTCGTTCCTCTCTCGCTGCAGCCTGCTCTCGTTCCTCTCTCGCTGCAGCCTGCTCTCGTTCTCGTTCCTCTCTCGCTGCAGCCTCGCTCTTAGCGTTCAGAAGCAGTTCCCACGCAATTTTAATTTCCTCTACTTCTGCGCTCTCTGAAATCGCTTTACTGATCTCAGATTTCTTCATCTTTTGCTCCACCTCCACACCCAATTCTTCACATAAACAGAATAAATCTGTTCTCAGTAACCTCATTAGATCCATGATCGCTGCTCTTTAGCTTTGGCTTTGTTCTAAAACTTGTCGCGAGGTTGTACCTAAACCTAGCGCACGAGTCAAACACTAAGGATTCCCAGCAGTTCAAAATTAATTACCCATAATCTGAAGCCTGGCGAATCTCAAAGCAAAGTCCAAACGCTCACCCGCAGATGTAGCACGATGTCGCATGGTCCGATCCCAACCGCTGCCAACCAGTTGTTAGAGGCGGGGTTTGAGCCGCACGTCCGGGAGCTTCCTGGCTCGTGACGACGACCATTCCCCGAAGTGAAGAACCCAGGGGTCCAGTGGAGGTGGGAGAATTGGTAACGTAACGAACGGTTTAATTACATGGTTGCGATACAGTCGTCAAATCCGAGAGAACTCCTGAGCAGCCTCGCGCTCCGCCTTATATAGGGTCCGTTTTCTCCCTCACTCCCCGCCAGGGCAGCAGGTGCGCAGCAGCAACCCGCCGTCAAGTGCGTCGTAGCAAAGTCCGCCGCGTCGTAGCCAGAAGTGCGTCGTAGCCATGGTCCTCCGCAATTAGGTCATGCCTCTCTCCCTTTCCTGAGCGCGCCAAGCCCCACGCACGCACACACGTCCCGTTGACGTCACAGACTCGTTGAGACCTGTCTCCGCAGTTAGGCCCGGCCTCTCTCCCCTTTCGGAGCGCACCAAGCCGCACGCACGCACACACGTCCCGTTGACGTCACGGGCGCGTTGAGACCTGTCTCCTCAGGCGCAGACACGTAGGCGCCGGTTCCGTACTCCTCGAGACTCGTTTCGCGTAGGCCCCGTCCAGCAGGCGACGTTCCCGGACAGATCATGACTCGTTTCCGCCGCGTTGAAACTCGGAAGAAGGTCGCCGAAGGTTCCATTCCTCACCCCTACAGGCCAGTATCGCTCACCAGCATATGCTGCAAAACTATTGAACATATTGTTCCTCAATATTATGTGGACATCTGGAATCCAGTTTTTTAAACCTCAGCAACACAGTTTTAGATCTGTTTTTTTTTCATGTGCCTACGAAGCTAAGCCAGTTCTTTCGCGACATTGTTGTCGTCGTACGACCAGGGCTTCCAGGTAGACTCTATATTTTTGGATTTTCAAAAAGCCTTTGATGGGGTTTCGCATGCCCTTCTTATACATAAATTGTCGTCACATGGGTTGCCGACAGGCGTCCTTAGGTGGGTAGAAAGTTACTATGTCAAATGAAAAAAGCAATGTGTCATCATCGACGGTGTTTCTTCTCGCCATGTCGACGTTACCTGCGGGATTCCTCAGGGCTTGGTATTGGGACCATTGCTCTTCTTGTTCCACATGATTGACATCACAAAGGAATTTTATCAAATTTAAAGTTATACGTGGATGATTGTGCAATTTATCGAAATATAGAAGGTCTATTTGATGTTGCTGCACTGTGCAGCAAGATGTATATCTGGTATTATCATAGTATTAAACATAAAAATGTTTCAAGACACTCTCATAGAAAGATGCATGCCATAAAATAGTGAACACGGTACTGAACATGGCGGCGGTGCAAGAAACCGAAGCTCGTTCGGGAGTGTGGAAAAAGACGAGATGTGCGAATTCGTGGTAATAAAAACCGAGATCTCAGGAACAAAGAAGGAGACGAATACAACACAACGTTGTATTGCGTTCGTCCCCTTCTGTGTTCCTGTGTCTCAGGTTTTATTACCATGAATCACCACCAGCTCGCTTGTTTTTTTGTTTTGTTTTTAGTATTGTTGTAGGTTGTGCGAGATGTTTCTTTTCGCGAAAGCTGGGACATCGGCTGCGGATGTCAAAATATGGTGGTGACTAGAGAAGTTCGAACAAGGCCGCTGGCATTCGGATGCGCATGTCTTGTCTCGTACTCGAGGGAAATATTGCGGCGTGCATGATCGAGAAGATATGCTTCTAGGTTCATCTAGAAGATTCGCATACGCTCTTACCCCGAGCGTAAACAATAAGGAGGCCAGAATGATCTTGTCTAGTCAATCTCGCCCTAAGCACTTTCGCGAACATTGTAGGTCGAATATTCGAGATGACGAGCATAGTAGATAAAGAGCTGAGCGCCGTATTGCCTATTCATTCATTGATGCTCTCTCGCGATAGCCAGCTGCTACGCCGACGGATCGTCACTTGCTGCTGCCGCGCGACGCTCGCTGCTGCTTTCTCGACGTCTGTTTTCTCTTTTTTCGTTTCTGGTACAAGCTCACCTACATTAAATCTTTAATTCATTCCGTTTTCTCCTCCTTCTTCGTCCGTCATTCGTGACATTCCTGGTGGAGGTGCAGCGTAGGGGCTTCTCGTCGAGGGGGCGCCGGGTGCTGGTACTGGCGGGTTGCTGGCGGCGGTCGTTGGGCCATGGCGGCCTAGCGCGGAGTCGGTTGCTCGAGCAGCGCAGGGTTGACAGGAGCCCGTGGTTCGATGACTCTTTGACGGCACAACCTCGGCGATGGACTGCGATTCTGGGGGATCGGCAGCAGGCAGCAGCTTCTGAGTTCTTCGCGAACATCGTCAAAGATGGTCTCCAAAGCTCGTCGGCGCTGGTGCTGAGCTGGGAGCGGGCGGATGCCAGAGTTGAGACGTCGTTGAGCCGATGATAGTGGCGAGCTCGGGATGCTAGCACCCGCTCGATGTTTGTTGCCTCGGCAGAAATCCGTCGACTGTCGTTGGAGGGTTGCGAACGAGGCCGCCGAAGATGTCGCTCTTCACGTTTCTCATGAGAAAGCGCAACTTTTTCTTGTCGGTGGCTAGCAGGTCGGCGCGTGCACTTAGGCGGAGCCCATCTTCAACGAAGCTGGATTACGCTTTCGTTGGAGGCCTGAATCAGTCTTTGGAGTAGATCTTCCGCCCACTGCCGTCGGTATTGGCTCATAAATGCCCGCTTCAACTGGGCCACGCAGATGTCCCACGACGTGAGCGCAGCCTTGTAGTTCTAAAACCAGTGCTTCGCAGTACCCTCCAGACTGCTTGGCAATCCATCCGTTGTGGCGTGCCACGCGCTCTAGTATTGGATTCAGTCCTCGACGTCCTTCTAAATCTCGACATGGAAGGGCATCGGCGTACGAGGGGCGACGGGCAGGTAAACGACGGGAGGTAACGGCGGGAGTCTCTGCAGGCCTTGGGAGGTCATAGTTGGTTTCGTCGACTTCTTCCTCTGGGGGTCCGGTAAGAAATCCAAATTCCGGAGGTCGCCTTTGGTGCGCCGGCATCTTGGGGTCTCGGTTGTCTCTACGGACGGTCTTCTTGAGCCGGGTGCTGGGCTTGCGCTGCGAGGCCTCGGAGGGTACGCTTCATGGGCTGCGATACCTCGCACCACCTCCAGAAATGTCATCAATGACAGACGAAGAGGCAGGAGAAAACAGAATGAACTAAAGATTTAATGGAGGCGAACTTGCGCCAGAAACGAAAAAATTACACCATCTTCCCGAGGGGAACCATGGGGTGATGCGGAGCATCGTGTTGTTTCCGAGGAAAGAGTCAGTTGCGTGCTGACGTCGAGAGATGGCGCCACCGACTGCCCTAGCGTTACCCTACGCCTTCGTCGCGGCTCGCGGCAGAAAAACTTGGAACGCTCGCCGTTTATTTTTTTTTCACACTTGAAGGAGAGGAGACTAGAGGAGGAGAGTTGCGCGTGCGCGCGCGGTGTGAGGAGAAGCGAACGCACGCGCAGTGCACGCAGCTGGTAGAGAGAGCGAGCGGAGAGAGTAACGCGCAGCTGTTGGAGAGAGGGAAGGAGGAGAGTTGCGCGTGCGTAGTGCGAGTGCGGACTACGACGCCAAGGCCGCGGGACATAGGCCCGAGCAAGAGATGCTCCGCATCTAAAAAGAGAATAACAGACGTTGAGAAAGCAGCAGCGAGCGTCGGCGGCGGCAGCATCAAGCGACGTTACGTCGGCGTAGCAGCTGGCTATGGCGAGAGCGCATCAGAGAATGAATCGGCAATATGGCGCTCGCCTGTTTATCTACTATGCTCGTCATCTCCAATATTCGACTTGGAATGTTTGTAAACGAGCTAGGGCGAAACTGATGAGGAGGCCAGAATGACAAGGTCATTCTGGCACTCCTTATATCATTTACGCTCAGGGTAAGGGTGTATATCAAGCTTCTAGATGAACGGAGAGGCGTATCTTCTCGATCATGAACGCAGCAGTATTTTGGTGTCTTAGTACACTGAAAAAAAAAAAGGTTGAGAGGATTCTCCTTTTATGAATAAAATATTTAGTGTGTGGAGTGCTCCTCTTTGTGTGTCTCTCTGTTTTTGTGGTCCTAATATTGTATCACGTAAAAGTAGATTGTAAGGTATAACGATCACAACAAGTGTTTCGTGAAACGCGGGCGCCAGCTTCTTCCGGGGTATGGTTGTTATTGTGCTAATTCCGCGTCGAGCCATTCCTGCCTGTATTACATTGATGTGTGATCAGGAGTCGTACCCTCAAGAGGCGTTGGGTTAGCACTTGAAGCCTAAGTTTGAGATTTCAGTTCTAGTGGCATTGTGTAACCTTCGGAGAACAGAAGTCATCACTGTATAACCACAACGAGAAGAGTTTCGCGGAAAGAGGCCCGTCATCATTTTTGGCGGTATTTTTTTAGTGTTGATTCGTTGGGGCACGTCATGAAACTGTGGACATGGGACTGAAAATAGCGGCCAAGTAGGGAACCGAGGCGCGTTCGGGAGTATTGAAAAGACGAGGTGCGTGAGTTTTTCTTTTCGCGATGGTTGGGCGATAGGCTGGGAATGTCTGAATGTGATAACGGGAGAACTTCAACTAGACTGACTTCACGACGGGGATCTGAGCTAAATCCGAAGGAGGAAGAAAGAGGGTGACAAGCGAACGGCACTGTACAGCGTGAGGAGACGATTAGCTGAGTTATTTTACCCAAGCGTCAATTTCGGCACGTCAACGACCAAGAAAAGCACGTCCCAACATGAGCACAGCAACACCAGAAGTATGCCAAAAAATAGGGATAGTAAACTGCAACCTTACAAAGCACAGAAACCCGTACGTCAAGAGGACATAAAACATGCACACCTGTACGCCTAGAAATGACGTTGCCAACGAGAGATTCAAAAATGCAGAAACAAAAATACAATGAAAACTGAAAAAAAAACAAAAACGATGCCGTTGATGCCGAAAAGCGCTCATACCATGGCATTATGTCATCTATCGCGTCGATCAAAGAACACGCCGAATGCCACTGTTGCTTTGATGTTATGCGCATCGCATAGTCTGTCTATTTGAAAACTATGAATACACGGCAAAACAAACCATTTTGAAATACGTGACTCGGAATCCAACACTCGCGAATGTAGAACCCGCAGCTCAAGGAATAAAGTTGACTGGCTTTGGTATGCAAAGCCTGTTTTCGAGGATGCCGAATCTCCATCGGAACCAGGAGTGAGCGAAATATCAGTAGTGCGTGTAACTTTTTATGGCGCTTCGCGCACTGGACTTTCTCCTGTGCATTTGGCAGAAATGCTTCCCTGGAGTAAAGCAAAATACAATATTATGTATATCCTGAACAAGAATTTGTGTGGCATGAAGATTCCGTGGTGTATGCAGGAATACTGACTTCAAGACGCATTGGTCCTCACTTGTTCTTATTGATACTTCATTCATTTAATTTTATGTAAAGAGAGAAGAAACACACAGCCCGATCCTGAACACTAGTCTTCTTGCTGTCGCAGGTATTTTGGTTTTCATTTGATCTTTTGCTTGTTCACTGCAATATCTGCAAAGTGCTCATTTGTTTATCAACATTTACCGAAACGATAAAAAAAATTAAGCATTTCACAGAAGTTGAAACTGCGATACCTCTACCAGCACAAAAACGACAAACACTTTCACTTTGAGCGTTCAGCACTGAAGTTTCAAGATAGAAATTGCGTCACGTCGAGCCATTTTACCAACCGCCCCAATAGTACAAACCAATGTCATGACATAGCCCTAGCTTGCAATCAACGAACAACAGTGTGGCCTAACGTTTTCATGATACTAGTGGCGCCGTGGGGCGGTGTGTTAGTTAACGCCCCAAAAGTGCAAAAATGTCCAGGTAGAAGGCGCTGTCATTTAAAGAGCGGCAGCTCTGCCTGGTTAGTGCTGGATGCTGGATAATCCAAAGGGCAGTGAAGCTAGAAAACATGCAAACACGGACATATCCTGTATACTGAAAGCGTAACGTTACGACACATTCAGTTTGATTGATTGGTTGAGCCAACGATAGCCCATGCACAGGAAGATGACGAACGCCCAGTGCAGAGATTAGATGAAACTTGTCGAGGGTCACTTTTCTATTGTTTTTAAAATTTCCGAACCTTCTACGACAATAGTTTTGGCGTTTAAGCTTTTCGCAAGGTTTCGCGTCAGAACGATGTATCTGCATCTTGAGTGAGCTGCTCGACGACAGAGCTACAAAATCGGACTTCAAATATGAATTTTGCGGGGAGTTGGGAGTATATCTTATCAATCGTGGGAACAACTGATAAGATATACTTTGCTGCGTTTGTTCCTCCCTTTTCTTCAACCTCGTTTTTTTTTTTAGGTATGAACGTTTATTAGCTAGCTTGCGCCATAACCCTTATTTCTGTAATTCCACCTAATATAGGCTTTGAGCCATGTTCAGTTCCTTTTTCGGATACTTCCTTGTGTTTGTCCCTTCCTTTTCTCCTGTCTCGGTTTTTTCTTCTTAAAGTATGAACGTTCACCAGCTAGCCAGTGCCATAACCATTATTTTTAGTCGTCGCTCTTATAAATATGTAACTAAGGAATTTCGCAACAGGCCGGTGTGATAAAGCGCGTTTAGGTTCGCAATCCTGAAGCCAATGGCTTGTAATTGCATTGTCTACATTGCCTTTTGTAAGAGTTGGTCATCGGCAGGTCTTATCAAGGTGTATTTTTTTCTCCAAAAACCTGTGAGATTGAAAATGTAACGTCAGTGCGTTCCTTCCTTTTCTGTGTAAACTTGACCACACCGACGCTTCTGTCCGCAATGGAAACGTTGGATTTAAAGTGAATTCAAACCAGCCAAGACGCCCCTTTTACCCAACATTTAGTTATAATACTAATAGTATTATAATCATTTTTATATAAAGTGCCAAAGACCACGACAATGGTCTTTAGATTGATGCACTTCAACAAAAACACTGCTTATAAGTAATAAGCAAAAACACATATGACCACACTCAAGACACGTCCATACAAAAATAGTACAAAACACAAATATGAAAATTAGTTCATAAAGGGCAAATTACTCAACAGGTCGCGGAACTCAGAAACCGAGGCAAAGATGTCGAGGTCCGGATTGGCGACACTGTTATACAGCGAGTGAATCCAAGAAAGAGGTAAAAAGTTAAAATGAAACTTTAAGAGGAAGGTGCATGGTGATTTACACCTCGCCGACGTCTGCTCGAAATGTTACGCTTTTGACAAGAGAGCACGAAAAATTGCGAGGATTCAAGCGCCAAACTTTAACGAACAAGTAAAGGACAGACATCACACGGCAATATGTTATCTTGTTTGTTACTTTGCATTGTCGTTGTCGTACGTCGATTTTGTGAGATATGCGCTCAAAGACAATATTCCTTATTACTTAGAAAGCGGGGTTGAATATACTGCATTTTATTTTGCGTTTCAGTTGTACATATGCAGTGTTCTAAAAGGTACGGACTCGACGTTTAATGTAAACAGAGAAATGTAGAGCTACGCTCCCACGCTCTTACAGTTAATAAATCAGGACGCAGCCTGTTCGAGAGTGTATTCAGAGAGAAACTGCTGTATTCTAGTGCGGTGGTTTCCACACACAATATAAGCAGTACAAGTAGAGCGATCGATACAGAACGCGCCGGTTCGGCCCTTCCTAAGCAACCCGCGCTGCCAAGTTTGTCTCTCGGGGCTTTCGCATAAACAATGAAGATTACATTCTCTGCATCCCAAGCGTAAAACAAATATTGATCACATTCAGATGTCACAATCGGGTTAATGTGCGGTACAGTCCATCGGCGCATGCTCGACAGATCAGAATGCTTGAAGCGCATCTGCTGCTTCACAGCCATCGCTGCCTACTTCGACCATGACCGTCACAAATATCGCAAAACCAGGCAGCACACTAAAAAACAAAGACAACAAACGCAATCTGTAGTCTGTCTGTCTCTGATTGGATGCGTCGCAGGACATATTGGATGCAAGCACGTCGTCGACCAATCACCGTCACCGTCGTCGGCGTGGCCTTTTTTTTTTTAGTACAAAAATAAAACAAGAACTAACACTGTGTCCCTCGATGCGTCTCTCGGTTCGATATATCAAAGCAGCTTTAGATAGTTTCGGGACTGGGAGGAGTACTTCGCATATTCCAGACCATCTATACAGAACGTGATGGAAAGAAATCCCCGCCGCACTGCATTTACTTACCTCCTCATCACCGATCATGGTAGAATGCAGTTCCGTTGGTTTGGTTCGCTCGTTACACGACGACATAGTGCTTTATCGCGTCCTTTCTTGCTGTTCTGCTCTCTTCTGTTTTGCCGCCAGGAAAAGTGGGATGCCATATGAATGAGCAGATACGCAATGTTTGCTAAGAGCCTGGAACGCCAATATTAGGGCTGATTTTCTTCTCACCAATAAATAGGCACTCGTTCGGGATTTGGGCGAACGGCGGGAGGACGACGTTCGTTCGTTCATCCACGAAGCGCGATGCTCCGAATCCCGTGATTGTGGAAATACGGCGGTTGTAAAAATGAAACCGCTTCGACCGCCGAGGCTGGCTGCGGCAAGCAGCAAAGTGCCAGGAAGTTAGTCAACGAAGCTTATTTTCATAAATTAAGTTGTTTTTTTTTCGAACTTACTTTAGGCAGTGTGGAAAGTTTCTCGTTACAAAAAGTTGCAACACTCACAAATGCGGTCAAGCAACGCTCCGAAATTATCCGAATTTTTCCGAAACTCTTTATTTTCGGCTACTCTTCCGAAACTTTCAGAAACTCGTGTTTTGTAACCAAAACCTATTTAGGGAGAGAGACGTTTCGCCAAATTACTTCTAACTTTGCTGCCGAAAGACACAATAACAACGAAATCAATCGTGTAATACACACCTTTGTTTCTCTCCTGACAGTTTCTTTTTAGTTTTTCTTCCTACAGCAAATCTTTTCAATAGCAGCTCAGCGAGTTGAGGGCATAGATGCTTCGAAAACCAAGCATAAATAATTTTCGCTTTTTTCTTTTTTTTTTTTTAGTAGTTAGTTATATTTTGGAGCAGTGCTTCTAAAATGCGGTTCCTCGGACTCGATAGGATCCTCAAAGCCATTTTCGGGGTCCGCGAAGCCCTCGCCGCAACCCTCCCCCCACCCCCTCCCCCTCTTTTCTTGAAAAAAAAATCTTTTTGTTGATCCTGGTTAGGTGGCGCAAGCAACCGCTTGTTATAAAAGATATTGCCTTTATCGTCTATGCGTCCATTCATCCTTTTACTTGAGGCTTCTCATTATTTTTTTAGCAGTAAAGGAGGCCCTTTTCAGACTACAAATAGTTGTCTTATTTTATGCCCCCCCCCTCCCTTTTCCCAGCCAGCATGGGGTCCCCTATCACTTTGGTGGGTCCCCAAGGGGTACCGACACATCCATGCTTGAGAATTAGTGTTAAAAAGGATAAAACAGATCATTGAAGTCACGAAGTAAGGCCTCGCCATTTAAAATTCATACTTTATGTAAAAGAAGTTGCAAAATCATTATAATGCAAATAAATGCAAAGGTGCAAGCGAGCTGGACAAGAAGGACGAAAATAATCCCTGGAGAAGGGGAACAAGAGGGACAAAGGACGAACACCAATCTCCAAACACAGCTAGGTGACTGGTGCGCGACCGAAAAAATCCTCACTTGCACCTTAGCATTTACTTGCATTATAATCTTAACCTTAAATTTCAAGCTTCACCCTTGTTGGTGTTAGACTGGTGGCAGCCGATAAAACCCGTTATTAGCTCAGTTGGTAGAGCGCTCCACTGAAAATAGAGAGGTCCCGGGTTCGGTACCCGTACCAGGCGGATTTTTTCGGTCGCGCACCAGTCACCTAGCTGTGTTTGGAGATTTCTGTTTGTCCCTTGTTCCACTTGTTCCCTTTCTCCAGAGATTATTTTGGTCGTTTTAAAATCCTTTTACAATTTCGAAACCCCAACCCTGACTCTTTCAGAGGTTGGGGTTGATAGACGTGAAACGTAGGAAAATGTAAAGTGCACCCCAAACTTAACGCCACCACTGGGTTCCCAAACATTTAGCTCGTGTCGGCTACTTACTGTTAAATTTGTCACCAAAACGTGTGGGGAGCCTTCTGAGGACGGGATAGAAATCGGGAACCCAAACATTCTTCAGATAGTTCAATCGGCCGCCGCAGGGACCGTCAGAAACGGTAAATACCGTGGAGGCGTTTAGTTTGAGGCGCACTGTACATGAGTATTACGTACTGCAATTCACCCTAGGCGCACTAGCACCAGGATGTGTAAAATTGAACAGGCGTAACGCGCAACCGAAATATCAGATGTACGACGGCTGAGATTGTTTGACCCGGCCCTTGTTTCATTTCATCGGTTTTTCAAAAATTTCCTTGGCAATTACGCTCATGCTCTGTAACTTTATGGCTGTAGCTTTAAGAAGATAACAAAGCTTGAACAATTGAAGCGCAGAAGTGAACAGTTTATTTGAGTTGGCAATGTAAATGTTCGCATTCTGACGAAATTATTAAAGCGTCGTTCTCATTATGGTTGCAAAATTTGTATGGCGCTCTGGCGTTCACGAACGGGTTATTCGTAGATGTATGGTCATTCTAATATTGAACGCTCTATATCTAGCGAAACTTTAGCTGTGAAATGACAAATTAAGTTTATTATTTTATATATTTTCGCTAAAATAACGTGCAAAGACTTTCTACTACCCTTGCCACTACATAGCGTTCGTAACAGTGCTAATATTAATATTCAAGCGCACGCCAAAAATATAAAACAAAACCACCTTTGAGATGCTTGAACAGCACCAAATAGTTCGCGCAACCTAAATATATTGTACATTGAAAGTTTGTGCACGAAATGTCATACCCTAAATTTTTTTCTTTTTCTCTTCAAATTTTTCTATTTTTTGGTTACATTCTAATTGAATGACTGCCTTATTTTAAGAAACAAAAACCAAGTCCCGTAACAAATGCCGCTGGAATCTTACATTGCACAGCAGACGACACTTTTTGCTTTCAAAAAGGGCTGTCTGAAAGGAAAGCAGAAAAGAATGGAAATATTGTTTACATATACTGCGGCAGTGATCCGGGCGAAATAATCTGCAATTCCAAAGTGATCATTGGTCGAACGGTGATCGCAAAGTTGGGATTGAGCCTCGGTTTTTATCAAATGCCTATACTTGGTCTCGTCCTACGATGGACTTCAGTCAGAGCTACGGGCTGCCAGATAAAATCACAGACCAGCTATAAAAAACACGTACTATGTGCTGCTTTCACGCGCTCTCAGTACGCGAGCAATATACCAAGGGGCTTCTGATTGAATCATGATTAGACTTCGCGACCCCGCAGGTTTGGCTATAGCCGATCGTTGGGTTGAGACGACACATAGAGAACCGAGGGAAGAACCAAGAAATGAACTTGCATCCCTCTTCGCACTTGGGAGTGAGAGATGATTGCCCCTTGAGGTATCTGGGTTCGGGATCTATCTCAACTCGGTCTGGAAATCAATGAGAAAGTTCCGGGTTCGTTAGGAAAGGCGAAAGTGGAAAGGGGAGGGGGGGTGGAATGCATTTGCGAATGTTACATTTGTTCGATTGGTTGAGTTCTCCAGGGAACTACAGGTCATCGAATGCATCGTGATTTCTTTTTCATGGCTAATGATGGGAGCTCCATTCCGCAAATGGAATTGATGTTGTTATTTTCAGTGCTTCGAGATCGAAGCCCAAAGCTGGAAGCATCATTCGCGTTGCTGACACGAGCCACTGATAAAATTGTGTTGGGTGTTTTTTTAGACAGCGGGAAGTTAGTCAGCCCAAATGGACGTCTAGCGACGTCTCTGTCAATGAAAAAGCTACAAAATGTTGCCAGTGCACTGCCATTGCTATCCTCGACTCTCTTAAAGGGATGCTCAACCGAGGATCGAATTTCAGAAAACAACGCAGAAACGATAGGCGGGACGCTACAAATCCCAAAACGTCACTCAAAAAACGGTATCTCCAACGGATCGTCGTATTTCTGTAAAGGAAGAGCGCGCTCGCACAAGGCCGAAAAGACGCGTGACCTCGCGGTTCTCATTTCCGCCTCTTTCCGCTTTGACTCCGCAAGGGCGCGGAGAAGAAAGGGTGCGAGGCCGTTTCTCCTCTTTCTCAGCTCTTCTGCGATAAGATGACGTCAAACATTCTCCCTCCTTCGCTCCTTTATTTTTCGGAGATACGGCCATCCGCTCGAGATATGGCTCTATGAGTGATGTTTTGTGGTTTATGGCGCCCTGTTGAACACGTTTGTAAGCTTATTTCGTGAAACCTGAATTGCTTTTCATCATCCCTTTAACGTGCACAACGCACTGGTTATACATAACCGCACACCGGTACGATTCTCATCCGGTTCGAAACGGCCATGGAAAGGGATCGAGCCTAGGATCGAGCTTAGGATTCCTGAGTTCTGCAGGGCGAGCTTTCGCTCCAAGTGCTTCGAGCTGCGGTGGGCTACACTCGGCCGCCGATCCCATGAGCCACTGATATACTCACGGTGTCACTCTCAAGCTGATAGACCAGCCAATAGTCGCGTCTATCTGTGCGTGTCTTACGCCAACTGGTCCTATCAAGCGCAGAATGCACGGGATTGGTGTTCCGCTTGCGCCGCATGTGACTGGCCCTTTGCCTGCATAACATCGTCCGAAGCTAATAGACCTAAGATGAAACGCAGTATAGCGATCGCGCGTTCAAGTGCATTTGCCTGAGGTTTCTGCTTGGCGAAGGTTTCACTACCGCGATTCGCGCTGCGCGTGTGGCGCGTGGAACACCAATCCCATGCAGTTATCTGGTATGCTTCGTGCGTAAGACAGCTGAGACACGAGTCTATACCACAAGCACGAGAACTCGAGGTCGCTGCTTTGAAGCGTTCTTCCGCAGAACGAGCGCTCGCGCTAGAAACGTGTGTCTCAAAGACAGGAGCGCGGTATAGCTCGCGCTTGTAGCTTTGGCTGCAGTCTTAGCAAGGGTGAACGGAGTATAGGAAGGATTGGAGAACTAACGTTTCACGAAATGTCAGGATTAAAAAACAAGATAGTGCCACTTTTTCATTCTCATCAAATTTTTGCTCGTTTTATTTGGCCGGATGATAATTAGTTGAATGTTAACTCTGGAACCAACACATACACAAAAAACGAGAAAAAAAAGACAGACGCGGAAGGCTTACAATAGACCCTTTTCAGAAGTAGGCACCATTTAGTAGCAGCTGCGTCAATTATGTGAGTCCGTTACTGTTTGAGCACGTACCCCGAGCATCTATTGGACTCGAAGATTCCGTCAGCGTTCGCAGTGAACTCAGTTCTGTTCGGGTCGAGAACGAGTACTGTTCCAAGGCAGCGTTCTGTGTTCGTTCTATCTAAAGTACAGACGCAGCCGACTCTGCGAGCTGATGGGACCAATCAGACAGCGCCAAAAGCGCACCGTCATGCTGTTCAGCATGCCTACGTATGTGTTCTATCCTCGCTGGACCAATCATGTACATGGAAGGCCTAGTCCACTTGCGCTTTTGATGCTGCTGGATTGCTCCCATTAGCTCGTAACGTCGGTTGCGTTTGGACTAAATATGAAACGAAGTATAGAAACGACGCGCGGTTTCAAGGAGAAAAGAGTCTATGGGCGCCCAGCGACCGCTAGGAGCCGGTCCCCCAGCGAACAGCGCCGCGCGCGACCACCTTTGAATCAGCTAGGGAAAGCGGCAGAGCTCCGCGCCGCTCCCGCCGCTCCCGCGCTTCCGCCAATGTGGCAGCCCAGCAGCCACGTCGAACTTACAACACCCACCGGTGTACCAATGCAGTCGAACTGCAATTGCCGAGGTCGTTTTCCGATGAGTACGCGTGACATCGCCACGAGAGGCGCGCGTATCGGAACTGAGTTAGATCTGCAGGATGCCCACATGAGCGTTATACGCAAAAACGCACCAACACGGAGGAGATTCTTCAAACACCCGAGTTCATATGTACACCTTTCCGGCGCTTATCAACCGGGCAAAAAATATGCTGAGTCACCAAGATGTGGACGCATGGGTCATGTCTGATATTCAGCAAAAGAGAGCTAGTACGGATACGCAGAACGTCTTCACTGCACAGTAGACAAAGATGGCAGCGCGCCGAGAGCGATTGCCTGGACGGTCGATAGTGTTCCTTACGGCCGCCGGAAGTCATGTGGCAAATAGGAGAGCAGCAAACCTATTATATTGTTTCTTTTGTGTCCGGCCCTCGACCTCGCGTGTTTTCATAAGGGCTGAAAATAAAGAAAATACAAGTGCTTATTTTGTTACTAAGAGCCCGTACGGGCTCCTAATGTAGAAAACGTTTCTTCATTAAGAGCCGAGACCCGGAAGCAAGTAAAATTACGGAGAGTCAGTGTACAGGCAAGTTGGTGCATGTTTACCATGATGACGTGGGATTGAGTCTGGGAAACAAAAAAAGACAGTTAAAGTGGTAGACAATGAAAAAAAGGAAGACAAACGCTGTCTCTATGTTTCGTTGTTGTTTTTTGTACAAAGTTTAGTTGTTTTTTTCTTGTTCTCTGGTTTCGGGTTAGTGTCCTCATTGCAGACTTGGACGTAGTTCAACTACTCTACTCAAACTACTGTAGTTTAACTACTTTTTTTTAGTAACTTTGTAACTTTCAATTACAACTTTATTTGGGTAATTAGTAGTTTAATTTAACTACTTTTTTAGGTTCCTTCTACTCAAATTGCCAACTACCTTCGAAATCTAGTGCTAATTTTGCTCATCACAAACGTTAGAGCGCAGAAATAAATAAGACGCCGGCAGATGAAGTGGCATTCCCGAACAAGCGGCCCCCTCACATTCTGTTCCCACGCACGTATACTCGAAAACCGTAGAAACTGCATTACAGGCGTCCTTGGGCCAAGGTGGCGACGAGCAACCCAAACATAACACCGGCGCGCACGAACGCAGAAAGAAATGCTTAACAAGCCTTGGTCGGGTATTGACCTAATCCGGTAACGCACGCAGGCGCCGCGACTCCAGCTGCAACCATGAAATACGGGGACACTCCAAGGGTTGTAATTTTTATGTCGTCTGGCTTTAGTGAGTTCTGACTCAAGCGGTTTGGGGATTCCTCGGGAGGCGCCACTGGAATGACCTCGCAGCTGGGCGCCTGTTCCCATGGTCGCCTCGTCGTCAGCGCATACTTCCTTGCAAAGCCTAACTCCCCCGCGCACAAACGCAGACACGGATAACTTGTTCATGGGAGCACGTTCTCGCTTCCAGCTGCAACTCTACGAGCGACAATGCTTGTTCACGCAATGCTTTGTGTCCTTCCGACCCTCCACGCCAGGGACTCCTCCACTTGTTGAAAACGATTTACTTGTCTTGTGTGTCAGGCTCGTCAGGACACCGTAGTCGCCGGGGAGGATTGCGAGTCACCCTTGGGATATCCCTTTGTTGTACCCGGCGTCAGCGGCGAATTATACTTCGTTTCATCTTCTGTTAAACCAAAACATTGTTTTTTTCAGTAGCGTAGCACGAGCACTGCAACGAGACGCGCAGTCCGCCGGATGATCTCATCGTCGTGGCGCGAGACTTGAACCCTTGACGGTCAGGTGCACTCGCTCAGCGTACTCGCCGAACGTCGTTGGAATAAAGAGATGCCATTCACAACAATCTCAACTTGCCGCAGAAAAAAGAAGAGTTTGTTATAAAAGACCCCCTAGCCGAAGAAAACCTCACATGTTTCGTCATAGACACCGAAGATGCCGACACCCGCTTACCCGACCCTGCACAGCCTGTTTCTGAAATTCAACGCTGCCGTTCCATTCAGCGCGTCGGCGGAACGTCTTTCTAGCTTGGCTGGGGACATCTTTAGGAGGAAGAGGGGAAAACTCTCCAGATAAGAACTTTGAAAGTCAATTGCTTCTGCGAGCGAATAAACTATTTTGGTAAAAACGCAATCCATAAAATGACTGCATTTATTTTAGGCTCGCAGGGTTTTTTACGGATCGAAACTGCTGTTTATTTTGCTACCACAAAAATATAAAAAAGTAACTTTGAAAGTAACTTCAAAAGACACTCGCTACTTTTTACAGTAGTTAGTAGTTAACTCAATTACTATTACAAATGCGTAATTTCTACTCTACTCCATTTCTTTTGGTGTCGATACTCAGTAAATTAATTACCTTTTTTGAGTAATTTGTACATGTCCGCCTCATAGTAAACATTTAAGAGGCTTCCACGGTAGCCGTGATAAATACGCAGGATTCCTTTTTTTTCAACTTGTAGTTATACAGAATATAATCTTTTCGCTACATTATTATCTTAATAGATTTAATCGGTATGTTTACGCAAACTCTCATGATCATATATGAATTATTAAACCATGTAATAAGACATCTTAACACGGCCGCAGGATTATGGGCTTTTCTTTTTTACTCTCTTCCTAAGTATGCACTGAATATTACAAAATATGTTCTTAAAAATATTTGCATATGCCCCCAGGTGTTCGCTGCTGGGAACCAGTGTCTATAAAGCAGCTCTCAGTGAAATATTGGCCCAACAGATACAATAACACATGATTCACATAAGGATGGATTGAAATGTTGCGTATTTTCTTCGTTTTTTTTATTAATTTTGTATCTGTATAACTATCTATAGGTACGACGGAAGTGAGCTGTTATAATGGGTATACATATGATTAATTCGACCGTTTAGAACGTCATAAATCACAGTATTAATTACAAAAATAATAGACTCCGGTACAAAGGACATGAAGAGGAGCCTTATGGAAACCTTAATGTACAACCGCCGTCGAATGCGAAACGTCGGCTGCAGCTAAGATGCTTCCGAACGGTTTCCTTTCCGAGTCCGACACGAAGATTTTGAATAAAGCCCACTTGGACGTTAAAGTGAACATGATGACACACTTGAGTCTTCTTCCTTCGCGACATTTATCTCCTTTCGTAGAATGCAGATGTGGGTATAAAAAAAAACGAAAATGTTGTGTAAAACTTTAGAAATCTCAAAAATTAAAAGTGAAAGATTATTCGGAACTAATCGAGCTTTTCAATGGAGCCGTAAGTTAGCCAGAAGTAGAGCGATGAGATTGTAGGATTCTTAAAAAACATGTCTTCAGTTCATGTAAAAAAAAATTGTCTTTTTATTGGTGTGGAAAAAAAGGGGGGGGGGTGAGTGCGTTGGTATGGGATAAAACTTCTACAAAAAAAATAACACATAAAGGAAAGAAAACGGACAGCACATATTCCGTTTCACTTTAAGCGCACGTGTATTTATTTATCACAGGCAGATATGCTGTCAGTGCTCTGTGCTTTAAGTGTAATTCTTCCGAAAAATGTATAAAAATTCCACTTTTTAGAACGTTGAGAACCAATAAAGAGTAATATACTGTCACGAATCAACTGATAATTGATGAGGCGACGAAACGCTGAAGCGAAAACTAAACGTTCAATAGGACGTACCTGTACCCAAACAAGATAAGATTGAGCGGACGACAACAGGCGTCGATGTCGGCGTAACGGCAGGACCGAGCGCAGGAGGAACTAACTTATACGGCGCGGCGCCGCTTCTTCTTTGATCCTTCGCTGGGAGCCTAGAATAATCTGCCTCGATCCCTCTAAGATATTCATTCTGAACATGAGCAAGCTAGACAGTTCTCCAACCTTCTCGAATCTTCTATTTACACAAAGAAAGGTGAAAGCACACGCAGTGCCGGGAATCGAACCCGAGTCACCTGCATGTGAGCTCAGCGCGCTGCCGACTCGGCTACATAAGCTTTTTGTTTTATTAATATTACACACGGCTACATAAGTTGTTTTTCTGTTGTTTATTAGACTCGGCTACATAAGCATGCATTAATATCGTCTAGGCAAACCAAAAATTGGAAGTACCAGAGGAATTTCAATGGTTCGCTTCCCTGTGAGATGAGGTGACCATACTCTGAGTGTGAAGCTTGACGAGGCAGACGGACTGATGAACTATACGTTCTAGGCAATGTTAGATGAAAAGGTCTTTTGGAGTGAAAACCAGATTCTAAACGCTCGTAAGCTCTTTATGAAAAAAAAAACAACCTTGATTACGAGAAAGTAGCGTCTTTCATTTAAATTATTTTGGCCTTCGTGATGCCTTATCACTTTGCTTGGTAATTCATCTAGGAGTTAGCACATATAGCTTTGCTATGTGCTAACTCCTAGATGGAGACAAGAAAGACTCCAAAACACCGACGCTTTCCAGCGACCTTGTGGTCTTTCCCTGAAATTTCAGACTGACTGGTTCAAACGTTTGACAAAATTAAACCACAGTTTGATTGATTTAGGTTGCGCTCCATCTAGGAGAAGGTAAAGCACGCTAGGTGTCTCGATGTTTTATTTCAGTATTAATTCCTGCCGCAACACTAAGACTGCCTAAAAAAATAATTTTTGTTAAATAAAAATAAAACGGTCATTTGGTACGCCCTGACCTATAACTAAGGATTCATTCAGACCACCTAAGAATTTTTTGTACTGAAAAAAAAATCTTACGAGGCGTCTACCCTGCAATATCCGCTGGAGCGCAGTCGCTTGAACCTCGATGCATATGGTGCGATCCTGCACTAAAATTTTTGTCGTCGCGCCGCAAAGAATTTACGGACACACTATTGCATGCAGCGGCTACGAACGTTTTTTTTTATTTTATTATTTTATTGTATGCAATGCGAGCGTCGTTTCAATCGCAGAATGACAAAAATTGTTGGGATCGGACAAAAATCACGGATTATATTTTTGAGTGTCTCGCCACAGCGCAACACACCTTTTATCAAAAACAACGGCACTAACCTCACGTTACGCTGAATGTACGCGTTTTTACTGTTCGCAAAATATCAGGAGTCAAGTTTTGGACACCGTTTAAGAAAAATCAGATCATGTAGAAATTAAAAATAAAGGTATTAAGAGCTGCTTTGTATGTCCTTCTCAAGCTCTTACGGTGTGGTGGCTCGTGATATGTATAAGTTGAATTTCCGCAACGAGAATTCTCACTCGCGGACTGTAAACTAGACTGCGCACTCCGCGGCCTAGATCATTCTGATTTGCTGATCTCGAGCAATTTCAGGAGTGTATCTCCAGTAAAGGCTCGCATCAATATCGCTCGCAATTTTTCGAAAGTTCATCCAAATCTGGTAGCGTTCAGCCTAGGTAAGTAAAGATGAAATTACACTCCCAATTACGCTGAGATGTGCAAAGTACCTTCCGTGATTCTTTTTTCTTTTTATTTGCATAAGCCATATGGTTAAGATTGTTAGCCACAATGTAATATTTACAAATAAATGAGTCAGTAAGTACACTGCACGACCGAGTTATCGTAAACGCGATATAGGCGAACTTTCACTTTTTTTTTTCATAAAGAGTGTTGAGAAGTGCCAACATTGACCGCTTTGGTTTGGTTTCCATCTTGGGTTGGTTCCATGCAAGAGCAAATTTTTCCCGCTAAATTTAGCCGGAAAATTTTACCCTCGGGACGTCACACGCCACGTCACGTGTGACACCATTGTGGGAAACGTCCCATAATGCAACGCGCGGTTACGGCGACGGCGACGCCGCTCTACCTGGAAACGGGCGCCTAAGTGCTGCGCTCTGAAACAGAGGATGAGGAGCCGAGAAACGACAAGCAACCGAGCAGCCGACAGAACCACAGCTGCTATAGTTATCAAGCGGCGGAAGACCCGGATGTATTTGAAACCGGAATTGAATCGCCATCACGTGATGCAGTATCTTGGAAATAATATAAGAGCGTTAATAAATTGATATTTGTTTTTATCATTTTAAATTTATTGTTTAAATATTAAATAAAGTTGAATATCTATTACATTTTATATACCACTTGTGATGATGTGTTGTATCATGTTGTTCCCACACGGTGTCTTATGGTGGCTTCAAAATCTCCAGAACATACGAATTTTAATCGCGGTTTGTAAAATACAGGCGCTATATTTGGCCTCAAAAATTAGAAAAACAACATCTTTGGGCCTTAATGAATAGAATAGAAATTGGGATGAGGTCTTAGATGTTCTTCTCATGACCCCTTTAACTATGACCTCCGAGATTTTTTGGCGGAGGTTGAGCGGCGTCCACTTTTTCCACTTTTTTAATTCCACTTTTTTTTAGAATGTTGAGAACCAATAAAGAGTACTGTATTGTCCCGAATCGACTGACAATTGATGAGGCGACGAAACGCTGAAGCAAAAACGTAACGTTTAATAGGACGAACCTGTACCATAGAGTAATATAGTAAACGTAAAAAGAGGACACAGAAGCCGATTCGCGGCCCAGATACTGCGTTTAATACCCTCCGCTCCGTGGCGCTTTTTTGTAATTTTGTAAAAATAAGTTAGAACTGTTTCTATGAGAAGTATTCATTTTGGAAATTGCTATGCTTTAGAATTATTTAAAGTGCTTAAAACGACTAAATAGTTTTAATCTAAACGTCACAAAAACCACGTGAGGAATGGCGCCTTCCATGGCCTGCCGTGAGCCTGCCCGACTACCCAGCATCATTCTGCGTGGCCTCTGCTTGTCCGTGCGTCGTTTGCCCGTGCCGTGCGTGCCGTCCGTCTGTGCTTTCTGCTGCAGCGTGTTCGGTCGACTTTCCATCAAACAAGGTGATGCATGACTGCCCGCGTGCTTGCATGCTAGGCGGGAGTTTGTGGAGCTGAGCGGCTTGAGCTTCTCGCGCTGTTGTTTCCGTCGGGTTGCCGGGCTGCAATCGTGTGTGCACCTTGATTTTCGATGAGATTTCTTTGAAAAAGGACTTGACTTATGACCCTGCGAAAGACATTGTTCATGGATTTACAGATTATGGTGTTGAACGGTGTTGCAGATAGAGCCTTGGTTATTGTGTTCTCTGGAATTTCCAGGAGGTGGGTTCAGCCCCTTACATACACTGTTGCGCACACTTCAACACCGTCTTCTGTTATCAGCAGTCTCCTCATTTGTCTCAGTGCGGGAGCTTAAGACTGTTGGCTTCACAGTAAAGGCTTTGGTCTGTGATCAGGGGGCTTCAAACGTAAGCTTGGCCAACCAACTTGGTGTGTCTGGGGGTAAGCCATTTTTTGAAGTTGATAACGAATATGTTTACTTTATCTTTGAGGTTCCGCACCTCATCAAAACAACCAGGAACAATCTCCAAGCACATAAATTTTGCATTGAAATTAGGTCATTGAGTGGTCCCATATTGTTAAACTTTATCGTTCTACCCATGAGATGAGGTTGCGATTGGCTCCGAAACTTACTGTGAGACACAGTTTTCACAACCCTTTCAGTAACATAAAGTAAAGCGTCGCGCACAGGCAATGAGTGCCTCAGTCTGTTTTGCAATCCTATCCCCTGTTTATGCGAAGGAGCTTCGTGAAGCAGCCATGGCTACAGTCTATTTCTGGCATAGGATGGACAGCCTTTCTAAATAGCTCACAATTCAAGAGAGGGCAGAAGTTGCGTTATGCCATTCTGAAAGGAGAATCTCAGGTACTTGATTTCCTTCACCTGCAACTCGCATGGATTTCAGCATGAAAGTTCCAAAGTAAGAGGCAGCCACAAACCATCATAAGGTGACAAGTTACGATAAAGAGTGTCCTCATGCTCTGGGAGGAGCTTTCAAACAGCCATGACTTTAAGTTCTTACTTACACGACGCCTGCAGCAAGACCCACTTGAGAACATTGTTAGAGCTATATGACGAATGATGGGCTGCAATATAAACCCAAAGGTGTATCAGTTTACCTCAGGACTAAAAAACATAGAGATAAAGAAACTGTTCAAACCGTAAAACAATAGAAACGTAGAGGATAAGAAGACAGACCTTCTCAAGGAGTTGCCAATATTTTCATCATGAAAGTTCAATTGCAGACAATGTGGAATGTCTTCCAATTGAGAACTTCCCGCCACTAGAAGATATTTCTGAGTTGACAGCAGACATTATGTCTAACATATTTGATGACTCGTCCACTTATTGCGTTGGAAGCTATTTGATCAAGCATTTCCTTAAACTGACAACCTACAGCTGTGGCTGTTCTCAGCTGCTGAGGGAAGAGTCTGACAGCTTGACCAGGCCTCACCAGTACTTTCTTGTGCTTAAAGCATACCACGTGCCTGGAAAACTTTTCGGGAATCTAGAATACCATCCCAGGCTGCCTTTAATTTCATTCAGCATCTAGAAAATCGCTTTCTGCCATAATAGAGAGTGTGGTGCATGTTCGAGGAGTTTGTGCTGTCTTGTATCATACACGTTCAGGTCTGGGTAGTTTTAGCTTTGCTCAGAGTGCCACAAATGGTTTTAAAAAGGGTTTGCAGAATTCGCTTGTATTGGCATGTTCGATATCTTAACCGGAACTTGGACAAAGTTTGATTGCACTCTTCAGTTGCTGGAAAGCAACTAGACAAGTTTAACTGTTAATAGATTATTATCGGAAGTGGTTGCCAAATCCGAAACAGAAAGTGGTTATTAATCGAGCGTGTGCAGCTTGCACTCCAAACATTTCTTTCCCTTATTTCCAGCAAATGTGTATCATGGCCCTTTTGCAAAAGTATTTATCCACTTTCTGCAGCATTTCTATAGAAGATAGTCTGTATAGAAGCTATAAATAATAGAAAAAAAATGTATCCACTTTTTTATCCACTGTTTATAGTTTTTTTAGCCGCTTTTTTAGCCCATACTTCCTTTCTGATCAAATATATTCCGGGCAATATTTAGGGACGTTGAATCTTGTCAGATTCCGAATAGAGTTCTTATTGTTTGGTAATGGCTTGCCCGCAGTGAGTTTCAGGCTATGCCAATTCGTGTGTTTTATATTAGCCGGAAATTGGAAATTTGTACTATCCGGTGTGTGCCTCGCACTCTTATTATACTCTTATGACTGGTAATGATAGCGACGTCTTATTTATTTCTGCACTTACTTCCCGTGCCCGAGTCGGCGTGAAAGCGAATAGTTCATTCAGCATGTTCCCTGTGGAAAGTTTTTGTTAACTTGGTTCCGCTAAAAATTTATTACGAAGTCTACGATGTGCCGAACTCCTTCATATTCATTTATTTTCTGTGAGTATTAGTATTATGTTTCTTATAAAACATAGAGAGCGTCTGAAGTAAATCATGTATATACGAATGTGGTCCAATAAAATGTGTTCGAACCACTTGCTGTTGTTGACCCCAAAATGCTCCACCAGTCAGGAGTCAATGTGGAGATTGTGTAACTTCAATGTTTTAAAGTAGAAAAAAAAAACAAGATATACACCTCTGTTTTGTGAAGTAGAAATTGTGTTTTACACATTTTGCACGGATTCTATCGTAAAAATGAAAAAAAAAACTGTGTCAAATATAAAAAAATAAAAAATAAACAGCGGCTCCGGGAGCTGAGGAGCTCCCGAGAGCCTAGCGAGGAGCGACGCGAGAAGGAAAGAGAGGGAGAAAGAGAGAAGGAGAAGGGTACCGGTGAACCGGATCAGAAACGCCCAAACCGAAACCGAAACTAACTTGTCCGGAACCGGGACTAGTTCATGCTTAATGCCGCCCGCTAGGAGCGCTAGCTGTCCCTCGTCTATCTGAGCCGCTGGGGCCTACGGCAGTGTCCGCTCTTTACCTTGGGTATGGTACTCTATGCCTGTACCCAAACAAGATAAGATTGAGCGGACGACAACAGGCGTCGATGGCGGCGTAACGGCAGGACCGAGCGCAGGAGGGACTAACTTATACGGCGCGGCGCCGCTTCTTCTTTTGGTTCTTCGCTGGGAGCCTAGAATAATCGGCCTCGATCCCTCTACAAATATTCATTCTGAACATGAGCACGCTAGACGGTTCTCCAACCTGATCGAATCTTCTATTTGCATAAAGAAAGATGAAAGCACACGCAGTGCCGGGAATCGAACCCGAGCCACCTGCGTGTGGGCTCAGCACGCTGCCAACTCAACTACGAAAAAGGTTTTTTTTTTCTTTTTTTTTCTTTTTTTATTAGATTTGGCTACATAAGCATGCAGTAATATCGTCTAGGCAAACCAAAAATATGCGTACCAGAGAAATTTCAGCGGTTCGCTTCTATGTAAGATGAGATGACCATACTCTGAGTGTGAGGCTTGACGAGGCAGACGGATTGATGAACTATACGTTCGAGGTAATGTTAAGTGAAAATTGGCCGTTTTGAGTGAAAACTAATTTCTAGACGCTCGTGAGCTCTTTATGAAAAAAAAAAGGCGAGCTAGATTACGAGAAAGTTATTGAAATGACTTTGGCCTTCGTGATGCCTTATCATTTTGCCTAATATTTCATCTAGGAGTTAGCACATAGCTTTGCTATGTGCTAACTCCTAGATGGAGACAAGAAAGACTCCAAGACACCGACGCTTTCCAGCGACTTTGTGGTCTTTCCCTGAAATTTCAGACTGACTGGTTCAAACGTTTGACAAAATTAAACCACAGTTTCATTGATTGCCACAACTTGCATTACTAGGAGAAGGTAAAGCAGGCTAGGTGTCTCGATGTGATATTCCAGTATTAATTACTGCCGCAATACTAAGGCTGCCTAAAAAATATTTTTTGTTAAATAAAAATAATAACGGTCATTTGGTACGCCCTAACCTAGAACTAAAGATTCATACAGACCACCTATGAATCTTTCATCCTGAAAAAACAAAATCTTATAAGGCGTCTTCTCTGCAATATCCGCTGCAGCGCAGTCGCCTAAACCTCGTGGCATATGGTGCGATCCTTCACTGAAATTTTTGGCGTTTTTTTATGAAATGCGAGCGTCGTTGCAATCGCCGAATGACAAAAATGTTTGCGATTGGAGAAAAATCGCAGAAACGGTATCTTTGAGTGTTTCGCTGCAGCGTAACACACCTTTTACCCAAAACAACAGCACTAACCTCACGTTACGCTGAACGTATGCGTCAAGATTTGGACACCGTTTAAGGAAAATCAGCACATGTATAAATTAAAAGTAAAGGTATTAAGAGCTGCTTTGAATGTCCTTCTAAGCTCTTACGGAATGGTGGCTCGTGATATGTATAAGCTGAATTTCCGCAACAACAATTCTCACTCGCAGACTGTAAACTAGACTGCGCACTGTGCAGCCTAGATCACTCTGATTTACTGATCTCGCGCGATCTCATGGAGTATATCTCCCGTAAACGCTCGCTTCAATATCGCTCGCTATTTTTCGAACGTTCATCCGAATCTGGTAGCGTTCAGCCTAGGCAGGTAAAGGTGAAACCACACACCTAATTACGCTGAGATATACAAAGCACCGTCCGTGATTATTTTCTTTCATTCGCATAATCCATTTTGGTTAAGATTGTTTGCCACAATGTACTATTTACAAATAAATGAGTCAGTAAGTACGCTGCTCGACCGAGTTATCGTGAAAGCGACATAGGGCGAACTTTCACTTTTTTTTTTTCATAAAGAGTATTGAGAAGTGCCAACTTTGACCGCTTTGGTTGTTTTCATCTCGGGTTGGTTCCATGAAAGAGCCAGCTTTTCCCGCTAAATTTAGCGGCAAAAGTTTACCCTCGGGACGTCACACGTGATGTCACCTGTGATGAGAGTTTGTAACACGTACCATGATGCAACGCGCGGTTAGCGGCGACGGCGACGCCGCTCAACCTAGAAACGGGCGTCTAGTGCTGCGCTCTGAAACAGAAGATGAGGAGCCGAGAAACGACAAGCAACCGAGCAGCCGACAGAGCCACAGCTGCTATAGTTTTCAAACGGCAGAAGACCCGGATGTATTTGGAAACCGGAACTCAGTCACAATTACGTGATGCAGCATCTTGGAAATAATATAAGTGCGTTAATAAATGACCATTTGTTTTTATCATTTCGAATTTTTTGTTTGAATATTAAATCAAGTTGAATATCTGTTACATTTTGTATATCACTTATGATGATATTTTGTATCATCTTGTTCCCCACACGCGGTGTCTTATGGTGGCTTCAAAATCTCCAGAACATATGAGTTTTAATCGCGGTTTGTAAAATATGGACGCAATATTTGGCCTCAAAAATTAGAAAACAATATCTTTGGGCCTTAATTAATAAAAAAATTAGGATGAGGTCGATAGATGTTCTTTTCATGATCCCTTTAACCATGGCCTCCGAGATTTTTTGCGTGCTCTGCTCCGGCATGTGCAAACGCTCGGCTGCCCAGCATGAAAAAGCGAGCCCAGCCAGTTCTCTGAATCTCCGCATGGGGCGCCTATAACCAAACCAGAAACGGAAACATAATCACCTTAAAACACGGTGTCGAGTTTGAGCCTGGGGCATGAAGCTTGCATTTGCATTGTTTTCATCATCAGAATAGAGAATGGTAAGACAATCTCTCCTGATTCGTACCTTTTATTCGCTGCTCTGGTCTTTGCGTTGTTTTGCTGGATGTTACCTCGGAATGCAATATTTAGTGCGAATCTAAATCTGTCATCTGCAGATATTGTTTGGGCTGGCGGGACAGGCATGGAAATATTTTGTCGTCATGCATGAGAACAGCTTTCTGAACTTCACTTACGTGCACGGACATTTGTTCTACATCTTTCGCGCTTTGAAAAGATCAGCCTTCAAATTTTGAACAACTCCTTCCAGACCTGTGCCCTTTAGTTAAAAAATGTAATGGATTAAAATTACAAATTACCGAGCCTCAAATGTAATGAATTACCGTTACAAATTACTTTCGCTAAAAAGTAATGAACCAATTTACTCGTTACATTACATCTTACTTTCACGTTGTTACTTTTCCCGAACACTTCACAAGAAAACAATAGAAACAATATTGATGTTTTCAAAATTGTTCTGCGACAATACTTTCCATTTCTCATACGCAGGAGAAGAAAAACATGATGGAAGGCAATTGGAAAAGGCAGAGCTTACTCGGCGTTGTTTTCTTAAGCTTTTTTCTCCCACATATTTTTATATGCCTTGCATGTTTTTTTAGTGGTTCTAGTGACCGGTCATACGAAAAATGGTATTATCTTTTCAATTCCTCTCCACAATGTTTTTTTCTTTTTAACTTGATTTGTCTTATTTCTTGAATTGCCTCCTGATATTGCTCCGGTCTCTGTATTTTGGACATATTTTAGAAAAGTAACGTGTAAATAAAATAATCTGCTACCCATATTTTGTAACTAAATTACATTACAAATTACTGCCGCAAAAACAAAGAAGTAACGTGGCAATTACAAAATTTCTTGATAAAGTAACGAACGACTTCCCAAGTCTGACTTCTCCCTCGTCAAAGGTCTGTGTGTTGCGGCAAGAGACGGAGAGCTCATTTCGCGCTGTTCCTAAGTTTCGTACAACGTTTGTTCCGTGGACAGGCGATAATGATGATGACGATAACTCGCTGCTATTTCTTTGTATATTTTGGTTTGGTTGAGAGCACCATCAAGCGCCCCCAGTAACAGTCTCTGCCGGCGAATGCAAAGGCCTGAAGAGCGGAGCCACTGCGCGAAAAATCTCGAAAGCAATGTTTGAACCATGACCTCCGAGACTATTGGCGCGCAAAGCTCTCCTTCGGCCCTTTTAAACGCTTGTTTGCCCAGCAGAAGGAGCGTATAGCACAGCTTCTCTAAGCTCCGCACGATGGGGCAACTGCAAATTCGTTTATGATGCTGACACCAGCATCATGGACGACGACGACGACGATGACAGGAAGTTAACGTTAGTAGCTATTCGCTCTTTCTCGCATGAGTTGAAACGTGGTGGCGCCAGTAAAGGTTCTTTGCTTCGTTGTTCTGTCGACGATGGATGAAGTTCGTCGCTGCCGGGCGTCACTTGTTGAAAAGCTTCCGGACGTCCAGCAATTCCGCTCACACCTGTGACTTCGCCGGCAGACCACCAAAACCGCTCAGACGTTCGTAAAGATGAAAAGTAATTTAATAGAAAAATAAGGACTATCAATCGGACAAGGTTTCAGAAATAGTACGGTGCCAGATATCGGCGCACTTGTTGCCGGAGTGTGGGTTAGGAGGGTGTTGCTGAGAAGTCCGTCTCTCTCCGCTCCCGGTTCCAGACTAACTCATTCCGCGGGCGAAGACCAAAGCAAACCTCTCAAACCAAAGCAAGCGCAAACGAAACCAATGCAAACTTCTAAAATCGAAGCAAGCGACAATAAAATCAAAGCAAACTTCTAAAAGCGAAGCACAGCGACAACAGAACCAGCGCAAGTGGCAAATGAGTTTTCCAAGAATACGTTAACAAGGCCCCGTTTCTTTGCACGTGGGGTCCGAGGAGCCGCGGAGGGGTCCCTCTGGTGAGGCGAGGCCAGCCCCGCGCCCCGGTCATAAATCCACGAACGGTCCCCAGGTTGCAGATGGCCCCCGTTCTAGTTAGCGAGCGGATGACACCGGACAAAAGGCGCGTCTTTGAGGAAAGCCTGTTTGTCCGAGCCAATTTTGTTCTTTGGCATTCCGCCGCTTAATATAACATGGAACAATCTTAAACGAAAATAAATGGGGTTTAGCCACACAACCTTACAGCGCCAGTGTGCAAATAGCCCCAACCAACTTCCAGCTCTCAACTAGACGGCGGGTTTTACAGTATTTCCGAAATCAAGTACACGCGCAATGTTCTGGAAGTGGCCACCTATAGTACTGTCAGACTTAATTTACTCCTATGAAAAAAAATGATGAGCAAAAGATTGGGAAATATACGTGAACCGTAAGTGTGCCGGTGTTACACAATAGATGGCACCACTGAGTTCGTTGCCAGATAAAGAAGACGGCTCGTACTGGGTAACCGAGGGGCTACGTTTTAAGCCCAGGAAACTAATAAGGCCTTGGGGGTGGTAGCCGCCTACTTCGACTGAACCACTTCCCGCAGCCCGCTGCCTTCAACAAAGTGAGTGACAGCACCACCGGACCGGGCAGACTGCCACGTAGTTACCATCTGAAACTGAACAGACCGCGAAATCTGCTGGCTGGTTCACTCGCTGTAGCCGTCCCCGAACTTGCAAAACTCGGGCAATGCTTTTCGTAACGATCGGAAGAACATGTCGTCCTCATCTTGTCTATTACATTGTCACATAATCACAATCATCTAGACGCGGTCCCGCGAGCTTACATGGTACAGGCTGTTGCCTTTCTGTGGTGCCGCGGCTCTCCCGAGCCCAAAACTTATGATTAGGAGTATTAATATCTCAAACGTTAAAAGTGTGCAGGCGGGGATATAGCTCGGATTTGCGTTTCCGCTGCGAAGGCGCTCGAGCACGTATACCTATGTAAGCGAATGAAATGCCGCTCAGCTGGTGCACTGGCTCTGGCAGTGCTTCCTTCCACCCAATAGCAAAGTCATGGCGAAAGGGCATCACAGAAACACTTGAGAGCGACGCGTAATTGGGCAAAACAAAAACGATGGGTACAATTAAACAAAGATATCACGGACGAATCAATGTAATTTTAAGATACACCCGAATGACAAACCCAAAGAACTCACGCCCCTCTTATCTCCTATTCAGACAAGCGATCTGCGAGGAAAGAATGAGCGCGATGTTTCGCCCGATCGAACTCACAAAGAAAAAAGTATTTTGGGGTCAGACACTTTATTGAGATTCGTTATTGACTTGCGACTATACTTTTTTCAAAATCACTCAACGCGCAGTTTGTCTGAAAGGATGGAGGTGTGCATTTATTATAGATCTTTCCCGGTTTTCAGTGAGAAAACACTCCAATTTCAACCTACCGTTTCCTTGAAAAAGTAATGTGTGTTGTGCTGAGAAGCAACGACTATAATTCGGGCAAACAAGCGCATTTTATTCGGGCCGCTAGCCAAGCAAGCTCGATGATAGTTATTCTGGTTCTGTACCAGCGCCATCGCGCCACAAAAACAACCTCGATACATTTTTTTTTCTCTTAGTCTCTCCCGACGAATGAAATATTCGAAGGAGAGCTTTTTCCGTCAAGGATCTCGGAGGCCATGCTTGGACCCCGCCCAGAGTTGAAAATGTCAGGGATGTCGCCCTGAGACTTCACAAGATCGAAACCATCCCTTAAAATTGTACACAGTAAACTCCGACAATAAATATACCAATGACAAGAATTTTCTATTTATATACATGAAGGGCAATATTTTCTGACGTTTGTCAGCCTCTCTTTATGCTACATTCTTTTTTTTTATCCGATGTTTCGCTAAAAGCACGAAATTCCGTAGCAAGAGGTTTTTCTTAAAAGACTGAGTCTATACTTGATAGTTTTATCACTTTTTCGGCGACGTTCGCTCTACGCGTAACGTTATAGAACACAGCCTGTAGCGTCGAGCGCCAGGCAAAGCTGCCGCCAGGCGAAGTACGTCTGTTGTTCGCCTCATATCCGCTCCATGGATTCTGGCCTAATGTCATTTCAGTGACTCTGTGGTAAGTTCTTCATATTTTCATCCCTAAGAATGACGAAACGGGTCCCTTACAAGCTGGAATTCTAAATTACGTTCTATAAATAGCTAATCGCATCAAATTACCCCCCCCCCCCCACTAAACCGCATTTGAAATCAGGCCCCCAAACGCATTTATTTCTTCTCAAGGTTTCGCTCCAGAATTGCATCCCAAATGGGATTTCCAGAGGGCATTCGGTCCCGAGAAGTTTACGGGGGCGTGGCGCACCGGTAGCCACTCCTCTTCAGTCGAAAAGAAGTTCGGTTTTCTAAACACTAGAAGCGGCGCGTAGATTAAACATGTAAAACAAAAAACTACATAATAAACACACCGATTTCAAAATGGCAGGGAGACAAAGTTCCCTTCTAACGAAATAGATATATTGTCCACCGCGTGGGAAGCGACCTGCTGTTCCTTTCAGTGTTTCGCAGGGAAAGCGAAAAAGGAGATTATTTTTGTCCCGGGTGGTGTTCGCTCTTCACGTGACCGCCGAATAGTGTGCCTAGATTTCAGAGTGTTAACATCTACAGGATCAGAGTCACGTGGTTTAGGAGCCATGTTTGCAAGACGAGCTGACAAAACAGTAGACAATTTGACAAGCGTCTTCCTCTTTCCGACCGCTTTCCTAACGAGACGCATGCATGATTTCGTAAAAGCTGTGCTGGAAGCATCCGCCAATAAATCGCAGACGTTCTGCGTCTGGTTTTAGTTGCTCCCTCCCTTCATTCTTGGCATTCCCTACCGTAGAACAGTGGCTTTCGTGCCGCGCACAAAGTGAATGTGCCGCCTGGCGAAGTTTTTGGTTTGTTCACCTCATTAGAGACTTCAGAATGAAAAGGGGGGGGGGGGGGGAGGGCAACATTTTGGGCTCCCCCAGCTGCTCGGGATACCCAAAGTGTTGGGGCCCCCTTTTCTTTAAGTCTAAAAAAAGTATGATGGAGAATTAATTCCCTCGGTGATATGTTGGGGGCGGTTCGGGACCGGTTTTGGAGTGATCTTTGTTGTATATTCATGGGCATGCAAGTGCGATATCGCCTCTCCCGCACTAAAGGCCTGAGCATAGAGCGCTTCTAGATTGCTCTAAATCCACCGAATGAATAGCACAATAATACACACCTTTGCAAGTGGAACCTACGCTTTACCTCGAATCGCGCGCCCAGGTGAGACGAGCCTATACTCTCCAGCCAGGACGTTCGCTGATTGTCATACATTGTAGCCAAGCATCTCTTGCGAAAGAGGAAAATATATCCTAAAGAATACAAAAATGAAAAAATGAACCTTTTTTTGTTTTTGGAAACGTTTTAGTACGTGCTACGTGGCTATTTTCATCCCAGTTCAAATAAAAATGAAAATATATATTCAAAAAATTAATCGCTAATTGTTTGTACAGCTGGAGTCTACTGTGCCAGAACATGGCGACATTGTTGCCCACTGTAGATGAGCAATTTAACAAGTGCAGTACGAATGCTAGATCGTGGTTTTTAACGTGCACCACGCAGTAGGGATACTCGACCACACGTTGGTACGATGCTCATCCAGATCGAAACGGGCAGGGATGGGGTTTGAACCCATGATTCTTAGGTTCTGCAGCGCGAGCTTTCGCTCGCGCCCCATGTCGATTGCATCAACGATGGCTGCGCACGCGGAAGAGCTGGCTTTCACGAAGTGCTGCAACATAGGCTGCGATCGTTATAAAGTCAGCTTCAACCCTTTAAATGATACTCCGGCGATTTTTTGAACTACCAATACTAACTATATTTTCTGAATCCCCGCCGTTTACACTTTTCGGTGTGGTATTTAGTATCGCAAAATTCACAATAGTTATTATGAAATCGCCAAATTAAAATGTGGCGAAAACCAACTTTCAAATATACCCGCACTTTTCACTGCCGTGACATCAGTGGGAGGCATGCTTGCCAGTCTAGAAAACAGTAAACAAAATAAAATATGTCAAGCATTTGTTCCATGCTAGTCTGCGGATACTGGATCTATCTTCCAGAGCATTCATTTGACACAATTAAACTGCTTGTAATCAGCGGGGAACAAAATCAAAGTCCAAGGATTGAACCCATGCCTTTCACTGGCGTCACTTTTTCGTTGTTTCTAGTAGGGACTTCCAGTTTCAAAAACACGGTGAGGACAAAAATCGTAATATAAATAATTTCGTAAAAAAAATACTTTGACCTAATATTTGGGATCTATTTCGGCGATGTTCCTTGGTGCGTTCAGCACATTTTCAGGCAAATCGGGGACCGTAAAGAGATCGCCGGAGTACCCCTTAAACATGCCCACTCCTACAATATTTGATGCCACGGTTTTGTGGGAATACCTCCCCCTGCGTTTCGAAAGAGTAAGTGCGTCGCTAACGCTGGCCATCGGCAATGCAGAAGACGCCGCCATCTTGTCCTCGCCGACCTCAATCACGTATTCTTAGCCCACGCCAGGGCCGGATTAAGGAATTTCGGGGCCCTGGGCTAAGGCTGTTCAAGAGGCCCCTAATGGTGGCGATATACTGACTATGATGACGATAGTGGTAGTGGTAACAACCATGACGATGATGTATGTTTCACCAACTTATAAAATACAAATATCGTTCATTTTACGATATATCTCGGAAGGTTTTTGTATCTGTAGATTCGACGATTAGGAAATTAGGGTTTCACTGGGTGGAAATGAAGCAGATGCGGTTGTGGATTAGAGGCTGTTTCGGAAATAGCCAATCACTCACTAAGAGGTACGAAACGCGAAGCAATGAACGATTAGGGAAAATGATAAGTAAGGGTCGCGCATGTTGAGCAGGGCCTCGCAAACCTCCGTTGAAAAGTTGAAAATAATGACTCCGCGTTCCAATGAACTTGTGTGCGACCAAGTCTACAACTTTCTTTCTTTCTTTCTTTCTTTTCCCTCGGGCAGAGCCCGAAAGAAGGGACGGTGCAAAAGGCTAAAAAAGCCTGACGTGGCACCGGTCCCTTACAGTCCACACATTATACAGTACGTGTCTCTGCCGACTAATTAAGAACTTTTTTTATCCATTTAGACAAATTACTCTAAGCTAAGAATAATAGGTCATACCTCAGAAGCAGGAAAAGTGTTGTCTCGCACTGGCAGATCACTGAGATCAGACACAGACTCCAGAGCAGTTTCTTGCAGTTGCTGCCTCTCGAAAACTTTTGGGTGACATCTCAAGAGCCGGGTCCTTGACACGCCTGTTAGTGGTTAGAAAAGATGGCTTCGGGAGGTTCACCAATATTTCTTTTTGCTTGTTTTGAAACTTGTCGTTTCGATCGAAAATTTTCATATGGGACTACGCTAAATGACAAAAAAAAATAATGTGTAGCGTGCATGTTGCTCGTGTAGCCTTCGGCAACACTTTTTTTGCTTGCCTTCCAAGCCACCATTCTCCGCAAAATTCGTCGGGGCCCCAGTACAATAGAGAATCCCGTGGCCGTCCAACTGTCTGGCTTCAATTAGAAAATACTTTAAACTGGACCGCCAGCATCGACAGCTTTGCTCCCTTCCACAAGAAGGGTGAGAGGCAACGCTAAGATTTTGTTACTCTAGCACAGTCTTTTACAACAAGTTCACGAACACCAGCTCGTCTAGAGAAGGCAACTTTTTGGCAAGACTAGTGACTAGAAAGCCAGGGCCCAGAGGCTCATGTGATCCTCCTTTAGGTTTAAGCTGTTTTAAACTAAAACCGACTAGACTTCTTTTTTTTTTCATATTTCCAGGGGCCAGCACGGGGCCCCTTGGCAGCCTGGGGCCCTGGGCTGCAGCCCCCTTAGCCCGTACCTTAATCCAGCCCTAAGCCCACCTCAACATGGCCGAAATGTTACGCGGCGCCAGCACTTCTCAGAATGGCAGCGCACGGGAGCGTTTCATGCAAACGTGTATAGCAGTTTGAGAACCATTAACCTTCTCAACTCGTGCCAAGAAAGAGATTTCGAGCGGACTTTCGACGTTTCTAACTTTCAGTGTTTACCGCAGACTCGTGCCTAAGCTGGATAAGCTTAAGCATGGCTATCACGCAACGTCATTCGACTATGCATGCGGTCATTCCTACTTGCTCTTGTTGAAAAGAAACAGTTCGGTGCTGCGAAAAGTATACTCCATAAAGGTCACCACCGTGGCAGATGATGCGACGCCAATCCAAGTCGCGCATACAAATGGCTATGCTTCAAACATTTTTAGAGTTCGAGTATTAACTTTCTGGCGGAATGCCGCCAAATGGTATGGATGCCCGTACGGTTGTGCACCCTGAGTTTCTACCAAGATTGAGAACGTGTATTAGCGACTCCAGCGAAATTGACGGCACCTGTCGGCTAGAACAGAAGCCTGTGGCGGAAGGTTTGCTCGCCAGTCTTTTTGAGCGAATCAAATATTCACAGCGCCTGGCGGTCTAAAGACGAAACCGTGAAAGCGAGTTCGAAAACGCGTGATGAATATCGCCAATATATCCATTTACTAAAAAAAGTTCGAGAGGGAAATGGGAAGATCTGCTGCGCTCTTTCCTCCTTGCAGAGTTGGAGCAAACGGGAGAAATACCTAGATAGCGGTCATGAAACTGTATTTTATCTGACTTCGTCACTTTCGCACGTCAATTTCAAAATGAAAAAGGTCAGCTTCGACCCCAACACAGCGCGACCGTTGAATACAACGCACTCCAGGAGGCGCTGCAGCAATCAAATTGTCACCGCCACGAAAGAAAAAACGGTCTATAAATGATCGCAGAATAATTCTTACCGAGCGCAAGCCAGCTGGTGACTGAAAGCTCGTACTCAATCCCTAAGCCGCGCTCAAATGTGAAGTGCACGGGACGATTTTAACTCAGTGAGAAACTTTCCAAAAAGGGAAGTAAGAATATGTATATGCTAGTCTTTATTTATAATATTCTCCAGAAGAAATCTTGTTTCAAGTTTCTTACTTTCATACGCTATTTTTATGTCCCACTAGGCAATATGAAGTTACAAAATTTCAATCATAATATCGTTTCATGATTCATTTAAGGCTTCAAATCATTTTATGGGAACTGCTTATTTTCAACCCTCTGCATATTTAATCGCCGTTGGTCACCCAGAGCCAGGAGATACTTACCGGATAATTTATCTGGCTTCCTCATTTACATCGCTATAAAGAATAAAGATTTATCTAAAAACTTGAACGTGCAAACCACCCTTTAGTGGGCTCTGGCTTTCCTCTCTGGCAATAAAATATGAGCCTTTAAGTCGTCAGAAAAAGGGGAAAAAGAAACAGGGCGATCCTTTTCTTTACGACTAAACGCTCTTGAGCCGGCGTTCGAAAAATTTAGTCTTTCAGATTTAAAATTTTACCCGCATTCAATCTTTGTAACGTCTTCGCCGAAAAAAAAATAACTGGTAGCCCTTAGATAACCGTGCCCCTCTGGATCTTAACACCATTTTCATAATCCTATATTGCATTATTATCAACCGACAACCCTACAAGAATGAAAAACAACAACTGGGGTTTTATTTATTATTTAGCGTTATGTATACTAATCATGTCAAAAACAAATCTAACTTCGATCACGAGTGAATATTCCATACTTTACAGCCTTAAAGGCGAGAAATCGATGACTTTGCTTTCTTAATAGACTTCGATAAATCGTTCGATTTAGTTCTATTGCCGACGTCCTTACTATTCTCCTCTCCAGCTCGTTACTCGCCCTCTCGCGGCGGAAACGGGAAGCACTCTAGTGAGGGTCCTCGGGTCTGTCTTCTCAGCGGGAACGGCGGTACTGCTCGTGATCATGGCTCCCCAACAGCCATTTTTAAATACATACAAAACTCTGCAAAGCCCCAATGTAGTGCTGCAGCCGGTATGGACGGTGCACCTTTTTGGGCTCCGCGCACGGGCAGTGAGGAACACGCAATGCTAACGCAAACACACGGTGTCTGCTGTTGCTCCCGTATACGCAATACTAAAATTCGCTACTCTTTCACCGGTTTTCCAGTGCCAACGAAACTTGCTGCGGTGAATAGACGACGTGCAAGCGGGTAGGCGTACCTTTGAACTGCAAAGGCTGGGATTGACAAGACGATGGCGCGCAAATATTAAAGAAAATAAATCTAAAACGTGTAAAACAAAAAAAGAACAAAAAAAACCTTTTTTTTTTGTATTTTGGGATGTTTGATTTGTTCCGGAAGAAATGGTGGCGAATTCCGAAGTTTTGCCGATTGTCAAAAGTCGCGAATTTGATAGAACGATGTGGTCTAGCAGCAATAATGAAATTTTATATGGATTTCTCAAACTATCAAGAATGTTTTCATTGATTTTAGATTATGATTATTTTATAACTTGTTACTTAAAAATTCTGGAGTTTTCTCCAGTTATCATAATTGACCAACTGTCTATTGCCATAGTTGTTCGTGCGTTTGAAATAATATCATATGCAACAAATATATCAGAGCTTGAAACACTGCGTATTAAAATATCTTAACTGCATTATTTTAATAAATATTGCGGTAATCTAGGCCTCAATAAACAACACAACCACAAGAATACGCCATTTAACCATAACAGCGTTTACAGAAATGTCTCATTTATCATACGAAATACTCTGACATCGTTATCGAGATAGATATGAACACTGGATATAATATAAAACCCTATGCGCCACGCATCGCCTTAAAAACTCACACACTTCTGTTGTCTAACTCAAATTTCGTTATTTTTTTTAAATTTTTGGTAGTGAGAACATCGTTTCTTAATTCAGGTGTTTTGTGAACATAATCTAAACTCATCACCCGTGGCGATGTTTTGTAAAATTTGATTTCATTTTGTTATTCTTGTGCTGGGAATAATGCTAAATTAATTAATCATCTAAATTTCCCAAACCATTAAACATCCCTCAGTTCATTATTTTCCATGACAATTATCTGAGTGAGAAAACTCAGCAACAATACACAAATATCAGCAGTGATTTTTTCAACGAATGCAATATCCTGTTGTTACCTCTAAAGTGTACGAAAAACCCAGCCTTTAAAGCGACACTGAAATCTCCGAAATATTTTGAAAGGCCTGGATCGGACGCAATGTTCACAAAATAAATTTTCCGCAATCAGTTTTCTCAGCTCAACAATTACGCTAGACGACATATCTTGAGTTAGGAGAGAAACCCAAATTAACACCTATATTGAAAAATTAAATCCAAAGTAGAAGTTAAGTTCGGTCTCGTTCCTTAACTAAAACGTGCCTCCCGGCGTAACTATTACTCTAAACACTTTTTTTTTAGAATAAAGAGGTAACCTGCGCGCATAACACCCCAACTTTCTCATATAAGCGGAAATATTTAGTGTCGCTCAGTGTAGCCAGAACACAAGACAGGCGAGCTGCTGTGTATACCAGCATGTATCTCCGTCCCACACTATATCCTCCATTTTGGAAAACGAGTGGCGCCACCTATAGACAGTTGTATTCGCTAATGTCCCGTTCACCACTAAGCTGAAAAGGCAGTGCAAGGTGCGTGCTCGTCAGAACAGTTAACCGACGCTGTTGTATCACGAGAGCAATTTCTTTGTGCATCCACTCACGCACAGAGGGCGGGGTCAGGCGATGAAACACATTATTTCATAATTTTGCGTGGGTCAGGTGATTAAAGGCGCATCAGTTCATTAGAAGGTAAGTGTGTCAATTTATAATGATGTAATTGATTGGTGCGGCACGGTTGTTCGATGTTTCTTTTCTTCTTTTTTTTTCGTTTGTGCATTTTAGCAGTGCCGTACATACACCAGTGCAACGAAAAGCTCAGCTGTGGCACGCAGTGACGGGCGGGGTAGATGCGCGGCCGCTAACTTTTCGATTTCTGATTGGTTGGTCTCGAACGACGTAGCCGAGTCATCTACTTGCTGCTTTGGTTGTCCCATGGCGCGCCACGCACGCTTTTTACGGGCGCAATGTTGAATCGAAGAACTGTGTCTGGATTCGTGCAACAGAATTCACGGACAATGCTTGGGTCAGATTCCTGCAACGGCCATTTTGGATTTGGATGAGCATTGTACCGGCGTCCGATCCCGTACTCACAAATGCACGTATAGAGACACCAGGTCAACAGTCGTGCTGGCTTGGTTAAATTGATCATCTGAAGCGTGAAAGTGTCACCATATTTCAAGGGTACAACAGCCTCTCTTTCTTAACTCACGCAACTTCCTATCTGCTGCTTGCTTTTCCTTAGACGGTGAACTGCGGTCGAATTGCAATCAACGCAGTCGACACCAATATCTGAAAACTAAACTTCTTATCAGTGTTGCGTACTATCCCGTTTAGTTCTGCTTCTCTTTTTTAGCAAATTTAAGTTCAGATGAACAAAGCGTAGTACAGCATTTTATTTGGGTCTCATGAAGTTCGGAAAAAATAACCCAGTGGCGCTCTTGTTTGCTCTTCTGTTCCGGTTTAGTCCTTATAGCGCAGAGAAAGGAACGGGGATGCTTAGGCGAATAATGGAGTCCAACAAGGGGCTTGTGCTGGTCAGTAAAAAGAACAACAAAAAGACTTCCTGTCAGGTATTGACGGTGGCGGAAGTTGTACTTCCGGCGCTGCTTTGTTTGCGTCACTCAACCGGTAATGGGCTTCTTCCGCCGTCAAAACCTTGCGATGTCACAACAGGGCGCGTTCGTGCTTTGGAGGAACTGCCTACACTTATCCGATTTTTGATCCTGCTAAGCCGTAACAACGACCGCTCCTGATATAGAATCCGCCCGTGTTCTTATTTTTTTTATACGTCGCCCTAACATTCACAGTGCCCCTGTAAACGTTTTTTTTTTTTACTTCGTATGCGTAGCCCTTTTTTTCCCCCAGTCTCGGGGTTTTGTCCACAATGTTAAACCATCACCAGCTTGTCTGCGTCCTAACTTTTTGTTCGTATTTATTGTTTTTAACGCAGAATGTTTTATGGGTTGGATTTTATGAAAAAGTGCAACGCTCGATTGTAACGAAAAAGCGTTGCACGCAGGCCAAAGCAGCATAAAGGATGCATAGCCAGCAGCAGGAAATTTATAAACATCTGAAGCATCTAGAAGGCATATTTAGTCATAATTTATACATAATCCTAACTACGAACAAAAAATCGAAACCAGAAAGATTCATCGTTGAGCTTAGCAGGAGTCGAACCTCTGAACACGCGATCCGCAGTTCGACATCTTTGCTCGACAGCACAACTATAGGAGATAAACAAGGGCGCAATCGACCGGACCAAGTATGACTTGAAGGCGACGGTAGGCTGCGGTACCACGCGTCTCTCCGCGGCGAGTTATACGTAGTCCAGCACACTTGGTTCAGCATGCTTATTCCACGGGCGACCGTCGGAAGCAGCATACTTGCATACACTTAGTGCAGCATACAGAGTTCGTGACAGTTGGCGGCAAAATCGTTCTTAGTCCGCAGGCGGTCGTCGGCGGTGAGTTTTACATAGAACAACATAATTATGCTTAAACCTAATCGCAGCCGGCACTGCAGTTCGATTAAGCCGATTGAGCAGTAGAAAAAGTGCATAATCATGGCGCTCGTTTTTTATGAGGGTTTGCTACCAGCGGCTCGAACAATCACGCGAGAAAAAAGCGCAGGATCAGTACCCCTTTGTTGTTCGGAATTGATTGGATTAGTCGGCAATAGGACACCAACAAACACCACTAGAGCCGTGACGACACAACTTTGACACTGCATGATAGACACCCTCGGATCGTAGTGACGGCTGCGATTGGATTTAATTCAAGGCCCTACGTGCATTTACCAAAGAAGCAGCAGCCACAGAAAACCCTTTCCTTGACACATGATGGCGACACACTCTAGCCCTAAAGAAATTTAAGCTCGTCTTGATCATGCCGATGAATCCGGAGATCACTTTACCAGTGTGTCGTTTGCGAAGGGCTTCTGAAACCACCCAAATGTTTCCGGAAATAAGCATAGCAAATAATTTCGCACGCATAATACACGCACGACAACATTCCGTGTTCCTCGCGTTTATCAAAAATTCTTTTTTAATTGAAACAATAATTTTTTTTTTTAAAGAGGGATGGCCGGTACGGGGATGGTCGGTGCGGCGATAGTCGGCACGAGGATGGTCGGTACAGTGATCACTGCATGCGTATCGCGCTCGGTTCTCCATGGAGAATAACAAGCTTATCGCCATCAAGAAACGCGAAGTCATGACGTATCGCGGCACAACCCACATTTCGCATAATCGTATTCGTTTGTAGATATCGCTAAGGACGTATCATTCATGCATGTTTTTCTTTAATCTTAATTTTAAACGCCTCGTGAATCTACCTCTACGCCTTACCTTTATAACGCTTCAAACTTTTGGTGTCACTGAAGGCTGGGGTACATGAGCACCTGCTACAATGAACAGCAGCAAGGTGTCCTCACGGCGTTGATCTTGTGTAAGCCCTGTGCTCACGGACACGATCGTTCACACATCTACCCGTCTGACACATGTACGACAGTCCACACAAAATAGGGATTTGATAAACAACCCCTGTTGCACAATCAGTGAACTTATTTCAGTGTTCACTGCTACACTACTACTGCGTAATGACTTAGCGTTTTTTGACGTTACATAAGGTGTCCCTGAAAAAAAAAATTACGGGTGCCTTTTCTTCACCGCAAAAATATGAACTACGCACCATTGAACGCTCATTCACCGCCGAGAGGTAGCGCTAGATGTTCAAACCAGATGCCGGAGTTTCAGCACGAACCGATAATTTATTCAAAAGTTATAAGCGATTTTCTAAACATTTCAATGGGAAAATGGGGCCCATTTTCGCCCATATTCGGTTTCTGGTGCCATAGAGCTCCATGCATTCGAGAGCTCCGTCGGCCACCATTTTCCCATTGAAATTTTCAGAAAATCATTTCTAATGTTTGAATAAAATATCGGTTCGTGCTGAAACTTTGACATCTGGTTCGGACCTCCAGCGCTCCCTTTGGGCGAAGACTGAGCGTTCGAAGACGCGTAGTTTATTTTTGCAGTGAAGAAAACCCTGTAAAGTTGTTTTTTGTTTCGGTGACACTTTATACTTGTGTTTTCAAATAAACTTTAGTTGAGACTGCGCCTTCTGCTGTCCCTCTTGCCTTCGTCCTTGTTATGTTTTTTTCTCTTCTTGGTTTTAAGGAAAATCACTACTAGAGTTCGAATCAATCTAAAGCAGTTTCCGTTCAGGCGACGAGCTCTTGAAATATTCAACGATGGCTTTTCGCGTTTTTGTATCCCCAACTCAAAGAGGGGAAGCAGAACGAACGCCCAAACCTCCTACCCTGAAATATGGTGAGAAGAGTGTCATACGGTCGTTTTGGGCCACGTGGAGCCTATCCAGGCAGCGCCTCCTGGGTGGATGCACCGACGGCACGCTGTCGAGATAGAAGAAGCAAGAAAGGAATAGGTCACTCACTTTTCTGCGCATTTCCTGCATCGAGTTTTGGCATCAGGCGACGAAAACGCGAAAACTAATCGATGAATACCTTTATTCGCAAAAACCTTTAAATTGGTTTAGCCTTCTATGGACCAATATCTGCTCTGTTTCATGGGCGCCGTCATGTTTGTTTATGCTGACGCCATGACACAGTAGGGTGCTGCGCTTGTTTTCAAGACTCCGTTTTTTTGTTGTTGTTTTTTCAGAAACTTTTGCACATATTGTAGTGCAAGAGCGTAAGAAATGCATAATCACGAAGCTCCAAAAACAACAGCGATGCCAAGAGTGATGTGAAAAGCAAAAAAATATTGTTTAATGCGTAGCCCCCTCTTTACAAGAGCCTGAGTTTGATTTTATTATTTCCCACTTTTTATCGCTTGAGGTCTAGGATTTCGGACACTGGTCTACAGTAGTTGCCTTTAATTCGACAATTTCGAAATGGCCCGTCAAATCAATGTTTAAAACGTTAATGAACAGCCGTCATGTCAACTTGCACTGATTGTCGCGATGGTCATCATCCCATCTCATATCCGCCGAGCCTGATACACATGCACTAACAACGGTGCCCATATGCGCGCCAATCACCCCCCCCCTCCGTCCCCCCACCGCCCACCGGCATGACTGTGTTTCCAATGCGCCGTTTTTGTTTTTGATTTTATTTTACGATGGACTGCAGCGGACGCCCCAGGAGCTGTTTCAGCCAATCAAACGCTGTGAACGTGTCACATAACTGCGCGCTTCACGCGTCGCTTTGCCCCACCTAAAGGCCACGTGACACACGGCATCGGACTGGTTCCGACGGCTCGTAGCGTGCGCAGCAGTACCGCCGCTAGGCGAAACTGAGTATACTCACCAAATTGCCTCCTTGTAACGAGGTATACGCCGGTCAGGTGTTGTTCCCTGTTGAGGTTTCCCAAACTCCCGTCCAATCAACCGGAGTATTTCCAGGCTGTACCCTCTTTGAAGGAATTTCCCGATGGGCTCTACAACATGCATAAGCTTCGCCTGATCCAGATTATTCACTGCAGACAGAGTACGAGTACATTCTCCTAAGCATACGTTTTTCTTATTTTTACGTTGCGTATGTTGGAAAAAGCGAGAACCTAGGGCGAAAATAAACAGAGGATAGAAGCTTGTGTATATCTTCACTTGCGTACAGCACCGGCCGCAATCGACATCGCGCTATAAAACGTACCCCTCAGAAAACAACTACAAGAATACTGGAACAAATCTTAACATTTAAAAATCCCGTTCTGTTTTTTTTTTTTTTTTGCTTGGACGTAATTTACAGAGTGATTCTCCTAAGTCCACCAACCTCTAGGCAGAAGAATGTCATTTGCAAATGCTTTATAAATGTATTAGTGCGTTGTTTCGTTCATCTTAATGTAATTTTACTGAAGAAATTAAATGGCGACCGAATGAACGCAAAAAGAAGTGTTTATTGAATTTAGTTGATTCTTTTGTTATGCTCCGAACGCGCACCATAAACTACGTTTCGATGCGAAGCAACGAGCATTCAAAATCAGACTCGCAATCTGGTAAAAAAATATTTCATACTAGTTATGATAATCTGAGGTGGTCGTAGACAAAATTACCTCAGAACTCTGAAAAATACATTTAGCTTTAAGCAGCGTCCAAACGCTTCTGTCATTTTCTTTCTTCTTTTTTTGTCTGAGAGCGTTACACATGATTGGTACGCGAGTCGAACTTCGTGCATGCTCAAAGGCAGGCACGCATACCAAGAGTCGGCGCGCTTCGTCTGCTTCGTCTACACGTGTCCTGACTCAATCCGACACACTCCTCTATTATTGAATCGTCCACAAATGATGAATGTTCAAGTCGCACTGTACGTGCGTTTCCATGTTTTTCGTGTGCGCGCATGAATACTATAATATTTCGTGCGCCAGCGCGGTGGTCCCCTTTCGTGTGAATACAAAATTACAATCTCCCACGCCCAAGTTACGGAAAGCAAGACATGCAATATATACGATACATACGACAGGCGACGTTCTCGTCTGTTCTAGTTGTGGTTGTAGATAGTACTATGGGTTCTGCTGTACACTACTCGCCATCCGGTCAGTCGAGAAAAGACTTTAGTAGCCGCGGGTTGAGACGTCGCAACCATCGCAACCATCCGTCAGCTCGTCTTCTTTGCTGCTACTTCCACAACCAACCGCCAGGGTAATGACAACCCGTAGCGTTACTGACGGCACGTGCTATCATTCGTTTGCAATTTCTTGTAACATCTCCCTTATACGGCGTGACTTCTTTTTACTGTAGTATATGAGCGCACGCGTACTGTGTTGATGACGGTCCGAGTCAGCATCCTAGATACAAAGACTTATTCTGGAACATTAGGACCACCGTGGAAAGTTATGTCCAGAAACAAAACAGTCTTGCTGGCGAGCAAAATGATGGACTTTTGTCAGAAAAATGAAATTCGAGCAGTAACCAGCATACTTTATCGTCTCGCTACTAATGATCAAGCCAAGCGCATTGCGTACAAAGTTAAAACAAGAGTTAAAAACCGTCAAGAAAGAACTCCTGTCATTGAGAGTTGCAAGGTTCCTTTATATGCAACACACAACAATATCTACCTTGACCGAAACGACGCCTGCCAGTACGATGCTCGATCGCAAAATGGTTACAAACTTGAGCAGATTTATTCCTTCACCAGAAAGAGCGGATGATCAACCTCAAGCAGAGATAGATGCTTCAAACTTCTTCAAGAATAGAAGGCCTGTCAATATAGTCAATTTGAATGGAACTATATTGCTCTTGGCTGGTAGAGAGAGATTAACAAAGAGTTCGGAAGCATCTTAACCATATATACGATGACGTTCGGCTTCACCGATATCAACTGCAGCGAGGAACTGACTGCCCTCATGTCTGACGTCGGACACCCTACTACCTTACGCAAGATGACACAACAACTGGAGATCTCTGAAATGTACCTGAGCGCCGCAGAGAATTCATCCAACAATGCACCAACAGCCAGACGTCCGTCCAGCCATTATAATGACCACGTCTAAAGTTGAATAAATGTGGTGTATGACGCAACGGGTGCTTGGAATGAGCGCGCACTGTCAAGAGCATGGCTCTTGGGCACTGGATTCCTGACTGCGCTGTCGAACAGGCATTCAACCATAAAGGCTCTCTTTCTATAGGTGTGGAGAAAGAATGCTGCACAAAACAGCGAGAGATTTCTATTTTGCGGAAAAAGAAGCAAACGATAAAATTGGGGGTAAAAACACACCTGGTGTGATGACTCTTGGGATTAGTTCTTTGAAATACGCTCGTTGGCACCTACGTCTCTAGAATTATTTAAAAACCGAATAGCATGTGCGCCATACCTGTCTCTTCGGTCGTTCCTCTCCAAGACTGTGCCACAACTTCAAACGATATTTTCATATTTTGCGTGTTTTGGCCTTAAGCTGAGCGTTCAAAAACTTTCGTGCTGTCATCCTGAAATCTTCGAAAACGTTATCACCTGCGACATCGCTGATTCCCGCACCAATACCGACCATGCGATCGGCATCCGCAGAGCAGGCGGAGAACCTGCTCAAACACCATTTCCTACTGACAAATAACAAGTGTTCAAGAAGCTGTTCGCGTTTTGACGTCTCTGGGCCACCCTTAATTAAAAGACCGTTCGGACATTTGCGTGTTTTATTGCGTTTAAGCGCAGAATGACGTTTCTGGCTTCCCCCGAAGAAGCGTGTTTTCCCTGGCACAATGGGGCGACGCTTACCATTCTGCAGTGCACCAAAACGCACAACAAGAAGGCTCCAAAGACTATTTTTGAGAGCGGAGAGGCATTCGAAATTGCGACGAACCGGTCGCAAGCCAAATGCGATCCGTTTGAGACGCACGACAAAGGAACGGCTGCTGGATCTTACCTTCTCAGCAGCATTCCTTTATTTGAAAGCACTTTTTAGAGTCAGATAAGCTTTCTTAGAGTTCGTGTTTGTCCAGAAAAACGTCCCTGTAACAAAAAATGTTGCCGCAATTTAGTCGCCTGTCCGGCTAGCAAAGCGCTTAGAAAGCGGCTGAAACGTAAAATTTGGCAGTGTTGTTGTTGTTGTTGTTTTTACGTTCGCGCAAAACGGATTCATTCGTGGTCCCACTGCTCGTACATCATACAAACAACAAGCGGTTCACTGCAGGCATGTTGAAATAAAGGTCTGCGGACATCCGTTGAGCACGTGGCAAGGCCACCGTCCACGGAAGACGCCCTAGACAGTGTCTGCACCAGGTTGTAAGATTGCCAGGAGGGGAAACGAGAGCCGATTGGGCGACCTGATTGTGTCCCCCCAGCTTCAGATGGGTTCCGTTTTTCCCGTAGTTTTACATTACAAGGTAAAATACTCAAGCGGGGGGGGGGGGGGGGGGGGAGCCGGCGCAGCGCGACGATATGAAGGCGAGCTGAGAGGTCAACTGAGTCGTGTCCTGAATGCGTCGATGGCGTTGATTCCACTCCGACTGCAGATGTGTTTGGCGATCTAGCTTATTAGTTTCCGCCGTTTACGCGCAAGAGAGGTAAGTTTTTGTTCGTCGTCATTTGAAGCCAGCGGTACGTTGTCGCACTGCGCTGCGGTTACGTTGTTCTCAGCATAACAGTCATCCGAACTCAACATCGCCCTCGTTCAATATCATAATTTCTCTTTTTTCTTCGGGCCGTAACCCGGGCCGAAAGTTCGGAACACAATAGTAGCGGCCCATACCTTGTAAACCTTGGCCGTCCCCAGGCTCTAAAACAAGGCGAGAAATGCCAATTTCGTCTGCTACCGCCAAATTCGTCTGCTTCAAGCGCGGTTGGGAGAAAAACAAACAAAAAGAAAAGGAAAGAGGACGTCACATGTTTGGCAGACGACTTCACATTGCCAGCCGCTCACGCGGCATAAAAAATGTACCAAAGTTAAGCAAAATTTCCATAAATAATCGTGTGGTAATTTTATTTGGGCAGGATATAGCAAATTCTACATAAAATGTTTAAAAAAAATATCGCTGACACGGGGCGTTCTCACACAGAGTTCCATACGAAACCGAGTTCATCGCCGGATGAATGGATGGATGAACCCGGCTGAGCCCTCTGGATTGGGTGGTAGCTTACGCCACCTAGCCATTTTGTTTTACTATTTAAGCTTAGAATATTTAAATGTGAAAACTATATTCACCTTACACTGAAAAGAAAGGGAGGCTATAAAACTCTTTTGCCATCAGTTAATAAAAAAATACCTAGGTTTCTCTTGGTTTTTGCCACCATTCACTTAATCTTTGCTTGGTAATCTCTACTGTCTTGAAATCCACTTTTCCTTCGCTGTCTCTAAAGCCCAATGACTTTATTAAATCGATGTTTTCTTCGGTAGGCATAGGGTGAAGCCCTTTCCAGTAGAGTATCAAGTGCTCAGCCGTCTCGTCCTCCTCTCCACAAGCAGCGCACACTGTATCCATTTCCTGGTACTTCGCTCTGTATGTTCTGGTTCGCAAAACACCTGTCCTTGCCTCAAACAACAATGAGCTTCCCTAGAATTGTCATAAATGCTTTCTTTGGCAATAACTGTTTTATTTAATCTATAGCTTTCCAGAGCCGTCTTTGTCTGCATTCCCTCTAGCCACCGATCTCTCTCTGTGGCCTTAACTTTCTTCTTAACTGAGACCTGCTCTTCCGTAACTCCACTATAGCCTAAAAACTTTCCTCTTAATTTCCTAGTGCGCTGTCTCCACTTTGTGTCTATACTCCTCATGTATAAATAGCTGAACACCTTTCGTGCCCATTGCTCCCCATCCATTTTCCTCAACAGATCCTCATATTCTATCTTGCTCACAGCTTCCCTGCCCTTAAACGACGCCTTCAGTTTGCCGCCGCGCATCTATCGTAAGGCGGATACGTGCTGAAATAAGGACGCAATCCGGTCGCACCGTTGCGGCAGGTTTCAGTAGACGTTTCCCCTCCTGCCTATCTTACACCCTGGTCTGATAACTGTCTTTTGTATGGTGCATGAACAGTGTGACCGCGGATTCACGCTCCGCTTGCAGGTGTGGACTGCTCTTTACAAAATCTAGTTTGAGTCTGTGCGCGTATGCGTCTAGTGTGTAGTAGTAGTAAGCGTTGCAGTTGAAGTAGGGGGAAAGTGAGAGCCAATCGTGCACACGCACTGGGCGCATTTGTCACTGGCTCCCTCTAGTGTGTACGCCGAGACAAACGCGTTTGAGCAACGCGTGTGACACTGGTACGATCACATCTTCTGCTTTGACCCTGATGTGTGAAACGGGTTGGCTACAAACTTTCTGGCACAGTACATGCCGCATATTGTGAAAATTTACGTTTGATTAGGGCCATTGGACTATCAATCAGTTCTACCCTATCTACTGATTAAAAATAGAAAATATGCGTCCTCACATTGGTCCTCTTGTCACGCTAATAGAAGACGCTGTATTTCATTTTAATATTTTTTAACAAGCCTGGTACACTCTTAAAAATGTCTGTGCGTCTACTTTCACGCACACGACTCGGAGAGTCAATCATCGCAATTTACGCAGGCAGCTCAGCAAATGACGATGCGGAAACATATGTTTAGACCAAAAAAAGCAGTCTGAGTTGCGACATTAAGCAATGCAAAACGTCACGCTTGCATTGCTTAATGTCACAACTCAGACTGCGTTTTTTTGGTCTAAACAAATGTTTCGGCATCGTCATTCGCTGAGCTGCCTTCGTAAGTTGCGGTGATTGGCTGTCCGAGTGGTGTGCGTGAAAGTAGACGCACATACATTTTTAAGAGTGATGTTTCTGGAATTATAGTTTTTTATATATACAAACTAAGGTTGCGCCAGTTGTTAAAGCCCTTTATGAAATTACGTAAATGAATTACACCTGGGGAAGAAGCCAATATTCATAAGTCGCACTCCGCAATGCATTTTCGAAAAAACTTTTCGATACAAATTTTAAAGAAATCTTCGGTTTCATATATTTCGTAGATTATATAAAGATCTGTGGATGAAAAACGATTTTGGATTACGTTCTATGAAACCCGTGTTGCAAAACGAAAATGTGCGCTCAGGCAATCATGCATAAAAAATGTGTTTCCTCAAATCGAATCCGAGCGCGGTTCCAAGAAAAACATTGGTTTCGGCGCCCTCTTTTTCCGGGGCCCGCAGACATAAATAACAAGCACCAAAGTCCGGGTCGAGTTACAAAAGTAAATCCAGAATAGCCGTGGCCGGCAAAATAAAAAAAAGCACAACATACAAGCACGTCTTCTTGAAATTTGTAGGCGGCTCCTCTAATGTGGAGGAACGTTGCCATATGCAGTTGGTTTTAGGAATGGAATTAAGTTGCAATGATTGCCTCGTGGTTCGTTTGAAGTGGCATAAAATCAAACTTTCTCATTAAATCGCTACAAAATAAAATTGTGCGAATCTTTTCACTAAAAAGTTATTTTTCGGAAATGCGTTTTTTTCTGAAGAACGAACTAAAAAGGAGTTTTAATTTGAAAAGCTGAGAGATGCTTGAAGTAGTCTTTGTATAACTCGCTTGTGTAAAGGTAATATATAATTTTATTTTATTCTCAGGGGCAACGCAAACAGCGTTTATATTTGCGTCCAAGCTCTCACCCTGCAGCGCGCCGAGGTCAGGAAACACCAGAGAGATGGAAACCATAATGGAAGCCACCTTTAGTCCTTATTACCTCAAAAACCGCAATAAAAAAAAGTGCGGCTTTACGCGGGACATTAGTAATTTCTTTCTTTATCTGGTAAATTCCGATATAGGTAGGTGCATTTTAAGATAACTACATGTATATGAAGACACACATGTTTAATACCCTAAAAATATGAATTATTTCCCCGACAAAGAAAAAGCCTGTAAGGACTACTTCGCGCAGCGTATGAACTGCTGAAAACTTCCTTTTTTTCGGTGTGACAATGACTATTCACCTTGAAATTTAACTAAAAGTAGCGCTACTGTTGCGCTGTCATCATCAGCAGTGTGCGGATTGGAAGATGGCTGCCCCATAGGCTATCTGCGGTTGCGGCCAAGAACCTGCTGAATATCGCGTTTATTTTCTCGTACAGTATCATTGTGAAAGAAATTTTAACAGAAAATGATCCGGTATTGCTCATTGCCTCAGTGCAATACCTTTTGCACCGAGGTAGGGGTCAATATTCACCGATGTTCGGCAGCCGACGCGCTGAAGAAAGAGTGGCTCTCGAAGTTGATATCTGCGAAGGAGCCAATTCGATTCACGCGTTTGTTTACTCTAAACATTTCTAGCCGAAGACTTCAAACCAGCGATACATGACAACCGATGTAAGTGGAAAAAAAAACTGTTTACATAAGTGTAATAAGTGGCTTAAGGTAGAGTACGCGTAAAGCGTGCTGCGTTGATGCTCGCTGCTGGGTAGTGTGATTGTCCTTAGTGTGGGTTCTCCCGCTGCGGTGTTTTTGTAGAGGACGCGAATGCAACGAACTTATTACTGCGTGAGAATCTGACTTTTGAAACATTCTAGAATTGTCACTCCTACGAATTGGCACTCCTACAGGATGCCACACTAGAGGAAGAATCGACTGCGGCGGAGGTGACTCGCTCAGTGCCTGCGTGTGCGTTGGACGCACCTGATCAATTCACTTGAAGTTCGTTCGCAACTACGCGGTAAATAGGGTTGATGGAAGACTGATCAATCTACCGAAGGAGCAACTGCATGGGACTATCGAGCCTAATCAATTGTTTTTTGATACTCCATTAATTTTTACCCTCCGCGTGACGAAGATTTCCTGCCACTTCGCTTGAAAAACGAATTTGCAACGGCCAATCACTCTACATGAAAACGGCATGATTACATCTAAGGTTAACAGCTTACTAAGGTACATGGGCACCACGTACGATGCTCGAGCCATTCTTTTTCCGAAGTACTGCGCCGCCTACTTCAAAACCCTTCGCGAGCCCCCAATGTCTGAAAATTACAAAATTAGCGATAAAAAAAAATGTCACGCGATTACCTCTCTTATTTTGAGGCCAGAATTCAAGTCTCTAGAATTCGCGAGAGTTAGCGGCTGCGAATAAGTTCCTATGCCTAATTTGCTGAGTAATTGGGATCACAAAAATGAAGGGTCTTACGTATGCAGCATTTAAAACAATCGGGAGGACGAATCGTGCGATTCCCTCAAAGACTTTTCCGGCGGTTGGAGTTACAAACAATAGTTACCCGGCAGGGCAATTGAACGAAATTTCATCAATCGTGGCACCATTCGTCTGTTTAAAATTCACAGTGTGGGAATCCTTGCTGAGAGCCAACGACGGCAGCACGTAAGTCCGCTCATGTACAGTCGGCGGCAATATGAGCTGAGACAGCCGAGGGCTAGACGAAAAGGGTAAAATGCTGCACGGGGTGCTTCCAGGATGGTAAACAATGGAACCTGTTGCCATGTTGTTACCCCAGTGAACGGGGTAGTTCATTCAAACCTTTCTTTTAATAGCTTGATGCAGCATGGACTCCCGACATGGCATTTTTACTGTACCAGGTTATATTGCCCTGTACCAGGTCATATTGCCGTTGACTCGTACGTTCGTTGACATGGTCGTTGGGGTCACAACACTGCACTCAATAATGTGCCCGGCATTCGCGGGTTGTTCGCTTTAGACAATGCACCGCTTTCCGTCGGCAATGTACTCCACGATAGTATGCAATGGCACTGAAACTGAAACAAAGAACCGCATCACAACACAATCCGCAGTTGTAACATTACGTAAGTATCCGGCTTGGCATTCCTTACCTTCGCGTATTTCCACGCTCGTGGAATGATACAATCTTTTCGAAGAAACAAGCATTTACGACGTAAATAGCAAAGCTTACCCGAAAACAGCCTTCGTCGCCGCAAGGATGCATGCTTCAATGTGCGCCGAGAGCAGACAATGAGCGGCGGTATCCACACTCGTAGTGTTTCCAACATCGGCCGCACGATGGCGACTCTGTTCGGTCTCGAGGCGAATAGGTGGAATTTTATTGGACCCAAAGTAGCCGACTGGCTACGGGTCCAGCAGCGTTTTCTAGTAAAATTGTATGTGCACCTTACTGATAATAAAAATTATATTCCAAATTTCTAGGCAATTGTGTTGAATACGTGAAACGTGCTTGCATCACAAACGTTTAGCGTCACGTGACCTCAACACCAATTCATTTTCCCCGCTAAATTTAGCGGCGAAACTGAATTTGTGTATTGATCACGCAAAATGAAGTCACATGATATTTTTGTCCCCCTCTAAATTTAGCGGGAACACTGTGACGTCATGTGACGTCACAAGCCCCGGATTTGCAAAACGCGGCTTCACGCAATTCGGACCAACTAGCCAAACAACGTTTCACGTTAAAACGAATTGAATTGAATAGACCTTTCCGGAAATGTGTTGTGCCCCCAGCGTCTGCTGTACGCATGGTGACGTTCAGATGTACGGCATATGAAATTATTCGAGAAGCGAAGACGAAGTTCACGTTGCTTCAACAGTTCGTGATTTCAGAACAGCAGAGAAAGCAAAAGGAACACAAAACAGTGTGTGATAACCTTCTTTTCCCTTCGCTTCTTTTTTTGTGTGTGTGTGTGTTTTGAGTTTGTAATGATAATAAAGAATGACTCGTGCCGCTACAAGAGTATACGAGGTGTTCGAGCCGGCACGAGCGTACATCGAAACAGCCCCACAATACACTTCCTCCAAAATCAAAGCTCCCCATCGCGGCGAAATACCACACACTGCACTCTGGGAACTAATTGGCCACTCAGTTTCGGTTTCGATTGAGCAGCTTCACTTCATGCCATCACGCCGTGACCGAATGCGCTGCTTGCATTTTCGATTATCTGACTTTTCCCGAATGTACAATACACTCATTCTCGAGCGATACAAAACGAAGACCGGGGCACTTTCCTTGGTTCCCGAAACACAGGATATTGTGCGTGCGTATGCAAACGTACTGAGACGTGGCTTAGTCACCACACCCCACGAGTGCATCTTTGAGTTTAATTTCAATAATCTCGTCTAGTACCAGTGAACTTCAAGTGAAATTTGGTCACCTTGAACCTTATACGTATTTTGTTTGCCAAACATCCGCTTCTTGTTACTTCATTGGGCGAAAAGCAAACCGCATCCTCACAGGAGTATCAAAGTTTAGCGCAGCATTGACGCATGAATGTTTAAGGATACGCAATAAATTCGACCTCACTACTGCACAAAAGTTACTATGATGTCTTCCTCGCATCATCATATATATGCCACTCAAATTTTATGCTGATAGGAGATTACGTTTTCGCAAATGCTGAGATCGGCTAGCTATGACGGAGGCTCTAACAAGCGTCTCCTACTCCTCACTCAGCCTTTTTGGCCGAGCTTTTACCGACGCCCATGATCTGTGTCTGAACGGTGTGTCTGAAACTATCTCCGGCATACTCACTCAGGAAAAAAGCAAACACATAACAAATATTATGGCCATTAGCAACCGTCAAATGTACTTTGAATAATTTTGTTCGTTTGGCGCACCGCATAGGGGTTCACGCCCGTCCGGCGCACTTCCGGCGAACGGTGCGACATTCTTCACGCAAGTGCTCGACTTATGCTTTTTTGAAAACGGTTTGTATGTGCGAATGTGCCTATATGATTGCAGGATAACTTTATGCGCATACGCCATGTTGAATATTATTGGAATGCAAGCGGGTGGGGACTTCGCTTCGTGCAGTGCTGCGGGTCAGTACAGATAAGAGATAAGAAGTATGTTCGATTTGAGCTTTTCAATGGCGCCTCCGAGTTTTACCTCGCATACTCAGGCGTATCAAGAAAAACTGTAATTGCAAAAAGTTATATTTCGTCTATGGACACACAAAACAAACTTCCTGACCAGCAACACTAATGTAAAGGTGCGAGCTCGATGTATGTATACTTATTGGTTGTTACAGCTTGTTGACTCGTACACGAGCAAGATCCCCGAGCTTCGCAGCGTCGAGATTCCCAGCAATGGCTCGTTCACATACCTCGAAACGCTAACAGAAAGGCTCGAGTACAAAAAATACAACAAGCATGTGTTTAGACAAGCTATACGTATCGGGCTTGTGCTAAAGCTTCGAAGTCTGGCCATTTAGGTTAGTTTAGAGACCAAAAATGACGCTCTCGGGACCAGAAAACATGAGATACGCTCTGTGTATAATCTCTTGTCGACGTGTCGATCGAAACCGAAACCATGCCACTCTCCTCCCTGGCCAACTAGTTCCCAGAGTGCAACGCGCGCAGTGTTGCATGCAGGGGTTTATGGAAGTAGTCTATTCCCCTCGTTCCAAGGTGTCTTGGGATTTTCCGAAAAGGTCTACTGAACCAGTAGTGTTCAATGTTCTACGCCATCTGCCGAGGATCAGCGCGGGTTAAAAATTGGACGCGAGTTCTGCGTCAGTGTTCGGCGGAGACTAGGGTCCTGCCTGATTGGACGCGAGTTCCAGCCGAACTCTGACGTAGCAGTCGTGTTCAATGGGTGCCCCGCGATGGACCTCTGTAGGTGACGGAGTAAATGCAGCACTACGACTTCCTAGCTATTCTCGTATTCATTTCAAGAATCGCAGTGAAAAGGGTCTGGCTTTTCGCGGAACGTGACTAATTTCTCCCTTTATCTGGTGAATTCGGATATGTATAGGTGTATTTTAAATTATTTTTATGTGATTTTATCAAAACGCCCACGTTTCAAACGCCAAAACCATCGTTTCTTCCTTAGACAACCAAATCTTGTAAGGGCTAGTTGGCACAGCGCCTACGTAACGCGCAAATATATATATATGATATATATTATGTGGCATTTAGTGTAGGTGGTGCTGAATCGGATAAAGAGGAGTTCACAAAGGAAACAATGACGTCACTCATAGACTTAGATGAGCCTTTCGCAACGTAAGCGCCCATCTATTCGGCGCTTTGCACGTTCGCAGCGTTATTGTAGTGTGAAAACAATTCGACTGTTACGTACTGGTATTTTTTTTAAACTCGAAATCTCTTCAATGTCGAATGTCTAAAAAGAAAAAAAAGTCTCAGAATAAAGTACAACTCTTTTTTTTTTAATACGAGGGTTGTATATTTTATGTTGTGCTCAAATATTTTATATTTTTATTGCCTAACGGAAGATCTCTGGTCTCATATGTCTGCAGACATGTATCTTTCAGCTGAACACACAGTTAAAGTAAAGTGCACCCCAGCTAAACTGGTTTAGAATCAAAGCGAAACTGGCGGTCTCGATATGTTTTTGCAGCAGTATGGAGTTTATTGAGATTTTTTGGTTTTTATATATAAAATAAGTGGACTTAAAAACTATCATAACACGCAAAACAATTTCAAAAATTCATAACGTAAATTATCTCTCCAGAAAACTGTGAACTGAGAAGGCGTGCTTATAATTATAAAATACAGAAGTAAGTTGCTGCTTCCCTCCGAACCCTGCTTCTCGTAACGTAAATAAAGCGCAAAAACATTTTTTTTTGTGTGTGGGGGGGGGGGGGGAGAGAAAGTGTATTTTGCGCTGTATGTGTTTAAGGGGAAATTCCTTGTCGCTTCAAGGGGTGTTTTGGATGTATTTCTGCGTAAGTAGTGTAAAATCATATGCTAGGTTTCCCTTGCTCTGCTTAAAAACTCTTTATAGCAATTACTCGATTGTCCGGGGGTAGGGGGTGGAAAAGGCTCAAAACTGAGAAATATGTTGTGTCGTCAATCTTGGGTGAATGTTCTTAAATAACTGGATGACTGATAAAGAAGAAAACATGCGCACTTTTTGTTCTTGTTGGTATTTTATTTTTGTCACATAACTGCCACTAAAACGTATGTAAAATATCTTCAGAAACGATCTAGGTTTCTGTCTTCTTTTCTTATTTTTTTTTGCCGACCGTAAAAGACGATATAATTGCTGAATAGCTGAAATTATCATCAGTGCCAATTTAAAATTATTAAAGCCGGAAGTGGAAGTGCGCGCGCTTTGCCTCACAATAAGTTATCTTGCAGTGGAGCACGCTTTACAGATAACAAAACTGGTTTCCTTTCTTGCTATTGAACAAAACGTGAGGACGCAAGTGAGCTGGTGTAAGTTTATCATTGTAAAATTACCCAACACTGCGGTGGTGTGACCACAGTCTCGGGTAATTCTACAATGATTTCTTACTCTGTTGGTGTCGGAAAGTAGCCGAAGACAACGACAGATTGGGGGCTGCTAGAGCGAATCTGTTGTGAATACTCAAGGATTTGATTACCGAGAGAACGTTCAGTAACTGCGGCCTCAGCCGTAGAAAATCAACTTGGGGAATAAACGCTTATCCATCTTGACAAAGAGCCTTCTTTCGAAAGAGCGATACGTCGGTTACGCGAATGACTTTGAAATGTTTATTTATATACGTCAACTATATCTGCTTTCGTAAAAACAAATCAATCTACTTATAATTAGAGCTACTATAGTATAATAGGTATTTTGTCACATGTTCGCATTACTTTAGAAAAAATAAATTGCGAATCAAGTACATTCCTTTCAAATACACAACCTGAAAGCCATTAATTTGGAAATATGCTTTAGCAAAGAAATGCATTTGTTCGTTCCTTGTTTTATTATTTTATAATTTATTACATGCGCAGTGCTTTCATTGCGTTTAGTGCTTTCACTGCTGTTTAGTGCTTTTCACTAGGGGCCCTAAACTCGTCAAATACAAAGTTGGAGCCCAGCGTTCGCGGAGCGGGCCGATTGGACGTTGGCGATGAAAGCGCGAGGTCATCGTCGTGATAGGCCAATCGGTGCGCTCCGTCAACTTGGGTCCCAACTTTGTGTTTGATGACTTTAGAGGCCCAGGTCTAATAATCGAATCATTGGGCTTCGTCTCCATACCATTGAGGTTTGCTATGTTATTTTTTATCTAGCACTAATATTAATATCTAGTCTAATTGTGGAATTTCAGTATAAAAGTGACGTAATAAGAGCACCGTGCACCGCAACAACGGAGTGGAGACAAACATTCTTAAAAAAAGATCGCACGTTCACTTTCTCGCTAAGCTCACGGAGAGATATGAACGGCGATCCACATTGGCGGATGAGGCAGCAATGAGGTTATTTAGAATGAATAATGAGGTTGGCATTATTTAACTGAAAATGGCGTATCATGTGGGACATAGTATTTAATACCAAAGCTCAAGCTTTTTTTGGCTGGGGGGGGGGGGGGGGCATAGTTGAGACATAGTTTTTGTTTTGTTATTCGGCAAATGGTTTCGTGAATCACAGCGATTTCCTATCTGCATGATTTGTGAGAAAAGTGAATGCCGGCGCCTTTGTACAGATACACTGAAAGGGTCGTTAAAATATAATTATACACAGTATAATTTTACTTATCTTTTTCAACAAAAAAATAAAGACAGAGAGTTTGAGAATTCTGGATGCCCCTATGGTTACTGCATTTTTACAGTTGCTGAAGTATGTAGTTTATACTCAACAAGCGCTTTTTCGTTTGTCACTGGCTGTATTTTTTGGCAGAAACAATCTACCGGATTTTTAAGAACAATACCTTGAAAATCTCTTCTTCAGTCTCAGGTATTCTTCATTATGTTAGTAATTCCGTCCAAATGATCTACACCACTGAACAAGAAGGGTAAACTCGCTGAATCTATTAATAAACATCCTCAGTTACTTCTTCTATAAAGAAAGAATGTTTTTGTTACATCTACGTTTATGCAAACGAATTGTAACACAGAAACACTAATTACTGCAAGAGTAATTATACTGTAATATCTCAGTCACAGTAATTGAATTACTACCTATGCATGTGTTAGAGTGTCACAATCTGAACGCACGTTTGTCGCTTGGGGAGGTCGAGGGGCCGCAAACAATGACGTCACGTGTGCAAGCCTTGTCTTTCATGTAGTTTTGAAATTTGCGCGAGGCCTGGCGTTCTTGACCACCCCTCGGTGCAAGACATGGCTGACTGATTCGGACGGGAACTCGACAAAACAGCACACGACAAAACAGCACGCGACAAAACAGCACGGTCAGAACAGCACGAGTCAAAACAGCACAACGTCAAAACAGCACGGCGACAAAACAGCACGCGTCAAAATAGCACGCGACAGAACAGCACAGCGTCAAAACGGCACAGCGACAGAAGAGCATGTGCCAAAACAGCACGGCGTCAAAACAGCACAGCGACAAAACAGCACGCATGGCAACTTCGAGCGCGCTCTTCACCTCTTTCTGCGCGATAATTATCTTGATCCGTCAGTGCTGAGCGTTAAAAAGGCTGTAATAGGTAGCGTTTTGTGAAAACAAAACAGAACGAAAAGGAAAAGGGTTGGACATTGTATGGCATTTTTTAACAGCGAGTTGAGAAACAATAAAAACAAACTGTACGTTGGCGGCGTCGGGATCGCACTCAAGTCAGTGTCTCGAGCGCTGCTGCTGTGTGATTGCTAAAAATAAATAAAGTTAGCAGTACTTACTACTACTTAACTACGCTGATTTCTGAAGAGATTGGGTAGTTAGAGGTGATATGTTCGCGTCGAAGTTGGCCGCGTTGTCTGGTCTTTTTTGTAGAACCAGTATAAGAGGAAAAGTTATTGGGAAAAAGGAAGTTATAATAAGTTCAAGTTATGAACCATCTGGTTTGCGGCGGTCCGGTAAAATTCCGTAGTACTCGTCGTTTTGTAATTACCACCTTAGCGTAAAACGACACCCCTCCCTCCCCCCCCCCCCCCAAAAAAAAAGAAAGAGAAAGCGGGAGTTGCGCCGATTACAGATGCAGTGATAGAACCGGTAAGATAAGCTGACTTTAATGTCGATCGAGCAAATTCAAGGTGTAAAATGGGCACCGATTCTGCGGGGTTCTTTCGCCGTGAATAAAATGTCCCGGAAACACGCGGCTGCAGCTTGCAGGCGAAAAGCTGTTTTGAGTTAAATTCACAGATTATTGCCGACGAAGGCCTCGATCGAGTGGAAACCGGTGATGCAGAAACATGCCACAGCCTCAATGCTGTTGCCGTACAGCATGGGCTGAGCACACCGTTGCCGCACACGCTTTCTGTTTGTTTTTTTCTTTTAGCAACTGACGGCAGCACATTGCCATGCGATTGATTCATTTATTGTAGAGGACATCACCAGCAAACTTGCGCATCAGAATTAGCAGAACTGCTCGAGAAATAGCCAGAATACGCACCATCAAGGGCTTCGGTACTGCCCAGGGAGCCCTCGTGTGCGCACCGAGTATACTCCCCACTCCGAACTTGCTCCCAGGAGAGAGAACGAATTCGACAAATTGGCCGTCGACGAGTTGACTTTCGACGAATTGGACTAGTCCCTCCATTCCTTTGCAGTGCCTACCAAACACTATATTTAGGGTTCAGCGTTTTCGACTTAAAGTGAATAAAACCGGTAAAAGTACACCAAATTTATTTTTCCAAATCCAGTTTTAACTGAAAAAGGTATTTTCGAGGGCGTTTGGAGGCGGGGAGGGTGACTAATTAATGACCGTATGACTACTTCCTTTCGCAGTTTTCATCTTGTCTCTAAGATCGGTTTAAGTTTCAACAAAAGCTCCCGGGGCGCAGGGGTTTTCAGGATGAAATCTGGGTTTTTCACCTGATAGGGATTTGTGTTCCGAATTCTTCGCTCAAAGAAGAGAGTTTAATCCTGAACTGAGCAATGAAGATCAAGGGCGTCCGTAAATGCCACACATTTTTTAACACCCCTCGCTTCCGTCTTCTAGAGGAGGGCATAAATACGATTGTTTTATCGCCGTTTCTGTGGTCTGCGCGAATTTATATTTTTTAAACCATAATTTAATTCAAACAAATTCGAGAAGGTTGAATTCATAAAGTTCTTGGGTGTATGGTTTCACGAGAATTTGCACTGGACAATTCATGTATCTAAACTATGTTTGACTCTCTCGCGATCAATCGGCATATTACATAAACTAAGACTTTTACTACCAACATGGCTTAAGCGCCAACTATACAGTGCACTTGTGCACTCTCACCTACATTACTGTTCATTGGTTTGGGGAACGACATCAAAAAGTAACCTTGAAAAACGTTTAGTACTCCAAAAAAAGCAATTCGGTCCATTGCATGTTTGTGTTATAATGATCACTCATTCATTTATTTTAGGAAGTATAATTTATTCACTATCCCACAGTTATTATTTTTCAAACTTCGCGAAAGTAATCTTTAATTCTCTTAAAAAAAATACGGAGTCCTTTGTTACTCAATTTTCCTTAAGAGACACCCAATACAACTTGAGACGTGTGGAATATGATGGAGGCCAAATCCGTACTAATTATGGAGAACAAACATTGAAGCAGCAATTAACAAAACTTTTAAATATGCATCCACAAATTCTCGATATAGCAACTAAATCAAGATCTGCAAATACATTTAAAAAAAGTGAAAGCCGTTTACAACTCCCTGTAACGCCGAATTAGAGCGCAGCTCTTGAGGAGGAGGAGGGGAGGGTACGGGGGCCAAGTGACCTCGGGGGAAGGGGGAGGGGGTCACGTGGCCTCAGGGGAGTCACTTGACGACACTGATGACGTCATCAATGATGATGACGATGCGGATGCCGATGACGTCATCAGTGACGTCACTGATGACGTCATCAGTGATGATGACGATGACGATGCGGATGCTCGTATGACGTCACTCGACGTGACGATCATCTGATGTCATCGTCATCCGCCTCGGGGTCGCATCCGTCATCGTGACCTGGGGCCAGTACCTAGGGTCACGTGATCTGGAGGGTCACGTGACCTGGGAGGTCACATGACCTGGGGAGGTCACGTGACCTGGGGGGTCACGTGACCTCGGTGCGGTTACGCCGACGCCGACGCCGACGCCGCTCAAGCCGGAGACGGGCGCCTAAGAGCTGCGCTCTAAAAGAATAAAGGACTACATTTTTGAGCACGTATAAAGTATTATGTAAAAATTCTGCCAGACATTTCATTCCGTTAGAAATGTACATATTTCTTGTTATTTTTGTTATGTTCTTGTGTTTCATTTGTATATATGCTGTGTGTCTGTTGTAAGAGCTGCGCCGCTCTGAAACCTGTATGGGGTACGGTACCTGAGTCAGGTGTTTTAATACACCTTTTGTCCCTGCCACCCCAAAATAAAATGGCAGATAAATGCAATACAATATCACCTCTCGGAGTCGCGAAAATGGGGAAAAACTCACTGAGCACAATGCTTGCAAATTTCTGGATTTTGATATTTGCCTCTCCGACCGAAGTGGTAGTGAAGCTCATGCTTGACCTGTGTACAGATACGAGCACATGACGATAATCTCAAATCACGATAGGGCAACAGTGAGTCTTGCAGAACAAGTGGCGTCGGCTGCCAGACAGCAACAAATAAGAAAACCAGTACCTGGTGTTCTCACTATACATTAAAAAAACGCTTTTAAATATTACATTTTCGTCACTATAGTGGTTTTCGTCAATAAACCGAAAAGAACCGAGAAGTTTATGAGTCTACAAATATTCACCGCCTTAAACCGAAAACTTCTGTTTCAAGCTGTATTGTCAATGTCCTGTTTTGGCGCTGTGCTGTTTTGTCGCGGTGCTGTTTGGACGCCTTTTTCTTCTTTCGCTGTGCTGTTTTGACGCCGTGCTGTTTTCGCATGTGCTCTTCTGTCGCTGTGCCGTTTTGACGCTGTGCTGTTTTGTCGCGTGCTATTTTGACGCAAGCTGCTTTGTCGCCGTGCTGTTTTGATGCTGTGCTGTTTTGACGCGTGCTGTTTTGACGCGTGCTGTTTTGTCGCGTGCTGTTTTGTCGTGTGCTGTTCTGTCATGGTGCCGATTCGGACGTCAGATGACCTAGCCATCCGAGTGCATGGGAGCCAACAAGGCGCCCACAATTGTTAGCGCAAACACGACGTCGACGCCGAGAGCATGGGAGTCCACAACTGTTAGCGCAAACACGATGTCAGCGCTTTCTTTTCATCTTACTTCGAAAGCAAATTGGTAGGCACCAACGTTCATTGATTAGGCTAGTCTTTCGATTAAACTATTTACGCAACACTATTAGCTACTATGGTTACAACCTTTAGTCTTTCGATTAAACTATTTACGCAACACTATTAGCTCCTATGATTACGACTTTGTGGTTATAACAAGCAAAAAAAACACAAGAGTTTGCGTGTTTACGTTAACAGTGTCAGGCTCTGTACAACAAATTGTGTCTGCTGTGTATCAGACGTCAATATTTACCCTGCGTATATCATTTCTGCTCTGAATTTACTCCATAAGCTATATACTGTATTGTTCCGAACCTATTTACTACAGCTACCGTAATTATCTGGCAGGTCAAACAAAGTGATCACGTAGCGAAGAAGTACAAGTCAATCGTTTCAATGCAAGCCGTTTTCGGATAAGATCGAAGAACCATGTCCGGTGACCATTTTTAATTTTGATAAAAATTTTGCTAACTCCAAGCCCCCCCCTCTCCCCTCTCCCCCCCTCCCCGTCCCCCCCCCCCCCGCAAAAAAAGAAAACTCCTTGTTTAAAAAAATTATCTTTGCAAAAAACATTTTGTAAGCACTCTCTCAGTCACTTGCGCGTTTTGAGAATTGCGCGATGTTGGCATTTCGGGCGGCTTCTCCAAAAGAAAACTATCCTGGCTACGGGTCTAGAAATATTTACTGACAAATTAGGCGTAAGAAGGATTGACAAAAGTATTAACCACCGAGTATTAGGGTCGTTATTTTGAGAAACGAAATCGCAAATACGACACATTGCGCAATAACGCTCTGGATTAAAGGTTTCTTTGCTTCGTATCTATAAACTCTAAGGTCTTCAACCTTTGCCAGTGTGTCGCCCTGTATATAGTTCATCTTTGCTTAAATTTTGTGCTCCTGGTTAGCGGGAAAAATTTACAAGAATCGCTCACACAGAGGCATTTAACTAAATATGCATTATATTGAAAATAATTTTTTTTAAAAAGCTCATCTTTAATATTGTTTAAACTAGCCAGAATGAAGGTTTTAAAAATGTACTAACCAAGTCTGCAAGAACATAATGCAATATTTGTGTCGCTTTGAAGTTATAAAGCGAGAAATATGGCCACATTGACGCTAACGCGGTTGCCATATATGGGGCGTGCACATATATCCGTTCTTCACAATTTCATTATTATTAAAAAAAGTAAAAATGCTACGTGGTGGTCAGGAAAAGACAAGTTGACAGCACAAAGGTGGATGCTAATTTGGAAGGGAAAATTCTTAATGCAATTTCGTACAACCGACCCGAAAATGCCCATGAGCCTTAGCGATCGAGCTGCGCAACCCTGTAACATGCTTCGCGGTGCCTGTTTGAACTGCGGGGTTGTAGCGCCCGGTCTACGCGACAGAAATGAAGCAACCGGAGGGACTTTGCAAACAGATCAGCCTACAAACTTGGCGGTAACATCATATAGGAGGTAAGACGCCGCAGAACCTGAACCAGCGCCGCCTGTGAGGGCCAATCGATCCGCCACCGTAAAAAACCGTACAACGCCAAAAAAAACCATACTGCAACAAAAAACAAAATCGATTGACTGAGATTGTTTGTATTGGGCGTTTTCAGATAGTATCGAACGACCATGTCCGGTCGACATTTTTGTTTTTAGCAAAATACATATTTTACTTGTTGTGCAACCGCAAATATACATTCGAAATTTTTTTTTGCGGAAAATAAAATTGCTTTTGAGGAACAAAAATCACAAAGTCGCTGTGGGTAAACGCGCACGTTTTTGCGACTTGCGTGAAACCGTCCCTTTGCATATTTATAAAAAAAAAACTGTTGTCGCCATAGGTTTTATATTTTTGTCTGCAGAGACTGTACATGAAATAAAAGGAGATAAACATGTATTATCGATTACTAAGCAATTCAGAGCTTTATGGATCCGAATCTTAAAAGACTGGAAATTCAAATTTTTTAACATGGTTTGGACGCGTTTGTTTCATATTCGGATAAATCGTTATTGAAATAAAAAACGATAACCTTTCTAAGAAAATACACTGAAATATAGAAAGGTTACCCATTTTGCAATAATTGGAAAATCAGTTTAAAATCAAGGTCATCCTAATCTTTCTTCTACTTTTCACAGATCAAGGGTCATAATCTGTGCTATCATGTCCTTTCAAAAATGCTTTGCAATTTTTTTTTTTGTATTTTTGAATTTACAGATTGTTAAATATACAGAGTTGCCGTAACGGGCGTGGAGAAGGTGGGACGTTGCCGAGTGGCTGAGAAATGTAGAAAGTCTTAGAAGAGAAAGCACTGTGACAGGAATCCGTGAAAAATAAGAATTTACACAAAAGATTACAGGTGAGTTTGAAGCACAAGCCTACAATCTAAATACAGATTTCTCGGATTAGTGAGTTTCGGAGCCTACCCTTCGTAGGAAGCTGAGCTGCTGACGACCACGTTTAAATAGTGATAAAAAAGAACACATGTTTAAAGTAGTACAATTGAAACGAGTTTAATGAATCAAGGTCCTGTGCGCACATTCGGCGCTTGTCCCGTGCATCCTTTCTGTCGGACGGTGACCTGAGTAGGTCACGGCGCTCTACTCCTAGTACTCCGAGGAGGAACTCTTCTCAGTGGCACCACAAGCTCGCGACATCGATCTGCTTTTCGCAGCCATAGGAGACTTTACTTTTAAAGATATATATTTTCTGCGTCTACTGGTCTTGCTAAAACAGCTGTGGTTGCGAAGTGTCGGACCGCGTACCCTGCCACAAGTGACAGGACGGAATTTCACGCACAACAGAAACAAAGTCCAACTCCTTTGATTTCACGTCCCTGAACGCTTTGACGTCAGCTTTCGTGAGGTGGATTAGTTTCACTTTCGGCAGTTTAGTATTCACTGGGGCAACCATCTCTGACGCCGACTTCATCACCAACGTGGTGGGCCGTCGGAGGTTTACAACGTTGCCTGCTGCTTGACACGACCCCTGATTCCATCGCAGGCACTCTTGCCATGTCCAGTTGCGGAAAAAATCCACTTCGCTGACATGTACGTGTTGCTCTGCAGCTCGTGTAGTTGGTATTTCTTCTTAAAGCGGCTTGCTGCACCATCACTGACGTAGGTCACATGACCATACCCGAATTAGATTTCACGATTCTTCAAACCGTTGTCATATAAATTAAGTTACACACAATCTCATTCAATCGCATGGTTTTCTTTCTCAGTATTCTTTTTTTTTGCGTTGTGCGGCCCTTTACGGCGGCGGATCTATTGATGCTCACAGGTGCACAGGTTCAGGTTCCGCCGCGCCCTAACTCCTGTATCATGTTACCGCCAAGGTTGTAGGCTGATTTGTTTGAAAAGTCGCTCCGGTTGCTTCATTTACGTCGCGTAGACGGTGATGCTACACGCCGGCCGTTCAAACAGGCACCGCAACGCATATTACAGGGTGGCGCTTCTCGATCGCTCCGGCCCATGGGCATTTTTGGGTCGGCTGTACAAAAATGTATTAGTATTTTTTCCCTTCAAAACTAGCGTCCACCTCTTTGCTGTCAATTTGTATCATCCTGACCACCCCGTAGCATTTTTACGATTTTTAATAATAATAAAATTGTGAAGAATGGTATGTGCACGCCACTACATGGCAACCACGTTAGCGTGAATTTGGCCATATTTATCGCTTTATAACTTGAAAGCCCCAGAAATATTGCATTATGTTCTTGCAGATTCTTTCAGCACATATTATAAACGTTAATGTCGGAGAGTGTAAAGAAAAATAAAAATGGCCCTCTTTTTAAATGATTTTCAAAATAATGCATTCTTAGATAAATGCCCCTGTGTGAGCAATTCTTATAAATTTCTCCAGCTAACCAGGACAACAATATTTTATGCACAGAATGAACTATGTACAGAGCAACACAGTGGAAAAGTTTGAAGACCTTAGCTTTTATAGATACGGAGAAAAAATCTTTAATCCAGAGCGTTTCTGCGCAATGTGCCGTATTTGCGATTTTGCCAACATCGCACGTTACGCGAACTAAGAGTGCTTACAAGTTTTCTTAGGGGCGAAGCTCCTTAGGGGCTAGCCATGTCCGTCCGTCCCTCCGTCCGTCTGGCGTCCGTCCATCTGTCTGGCGTCTAGTGCTCGTGCTCCTGCTCGTGAGCTCACGTGTTCACGTGCTCACGAGCACGTGAGCACATGCTCACGTGCTCGTGTAGGGCAAAAAAAAAGATGAAAAAAAAAGATGAATAACATATGCAAAAAAAATGATGACAAAAAAAATATATGTTTGCGCAGTCGACAGGATTTGAACCTGTGCGGGGAGACCCCAATGGATTTCTAGTCCATCGCCTTAACCACTCGGCCACGACTTTTTTTCTTTTTTTCTTTATTCAGTGCATAAAATCAGACTACCCAGATCTTGTGGGCAGGTACTGAATTAAAATCCCTTCATACACAACAGGTCATGCAACAGGTCCGCCCATTCTGGCGTATTGTCGGTAAATTCAAAAACACTCTTCACTTGGCAAAGAAGCTCAGTGAAGTATTGCGGCGCTGACTTGGGTTTCTCCGCTGCGTGCCTTACATCCATACGAGATTTCCATAAAGAGAACAAACCAAGCACCATTATCATATCCAGTGGGACACTTTCATTTTTCTCAATAGGGAGAAAACGAATAGTATGTGTTGTTATTTCGATGTCTTTTTTTATAGTGCGCTTCAGGACGTCCCAGAACATAACAGCATCCCAGCAATTAATGAACACATGCTCAATTGTTTCCGGCTGTTTGCACAGTAGACAGTTCACACCCCAGGGTACAAATATTCCCCTCCCATCTAACCACACTTTTACAGGCAGCGTGTCACTATGCAGCCGGAAAAAGAACGATTTTGCGGCTGGGGGGATGCACATCTTTTTCAGGCGGACCAGAACATCGCCTCCAGGCATGTCAGTGAACAGAGACCTATACAATGGAGCAGGAAAGAGGCTATCAATCAGATCCCTGGTCAGCTTTTTTCTAGAGACAGTAAACAAGTACTCCCGCGAGTAACGCACCATCAAAAATTCACACGCGTTCACAACTTCCTTCACAAACCCAACCATTCTAGCGGGGGGGCCACTAGCGGAAGAGACAAGTAGAGACGGTAAGTGGGGTGCTATTCTAGTCTGAAACATGACTTGTAAAAAGGGGTGTCTTTGACTTCGCAGGAAAAAGAAGCGCGCAACAACTTGTCGGACAAACAGGTGTGAAAGACCTAGTCCTCCCTTAGAAACTCGAAGAAAAAGATTGTCTCGTCTCATTGGTTCAACGGTACTTTTCCATATAAAAACGGCAAACACTCGATGCATTTTTTGTATACTGGTACGAGCACAATGCATGACCTGTAGTACATACCACAACTTGGCAACAAGGAATACATTGCATACAGTTGCTCTAGTAAAAATAGACAAATCTCGACCGCACCATTTGGTGGCCCGTTCTCTCAGATCCCCAGCAACGCTAGCCCAATACTCTGCATTAGTTCGCATGTATTGTAGCGGGGCCCCTAGATAATTGCTGGGCGAGGTGCTCCATTTAACACCTTTAAAGTACTGAGGGGTTGTAACCCAGTCACCGTACCAGGTGCCAGTACATTTATCAATGTTTACAGCGGCGCCTGTTGCATTACAAAAAAATTTACAGTGTTCTAAGACGTTAGTAACGCTTTCTTTGTTACTACAAAACACAGCAATATCATCTGCATACGCTAAAACCTTAATTTCTACTTCCCCCATTCGAAAACCTTGAACTTGACTCGATCGGATAATACTCAAACACAAGGGTTCTAAATAAAGGGAAAACAATAGCGGCGACATGGGGCAGCCTTGCCGTACAGAAGAAAGGACTTTAATAATAGGGGATAATGAATTATTAATAATTAATCTAGTTGTGCATCCTTTATAGGCCATTTTAACGCCTTCGATGATAATCTTTCCCACGTTAGCTCGTTCTAAAACCTCCCACAATACATCATGACACACTTTATCAAATGCCTTGGCTAAGTCTATTTGGAGCATTGCAACAGGACTTCTTTCCGTAGAAGAACTTTCTAAGATTGTTCGGGCTACGTGAATATTCGTCTGTATAGATCTGCCTCTGATGCCACAGGTTTGGTGTTCTCCGACCAATCCACGAATTACACGTTGAAGTCGCTTAGCTAGGATCCTTGCAAAAATTTTATAATCAACATTAGATAGCGCTATGGGTCGATACCCAGTAACTCGCTGTCGCACACTCTCGTCCTCTGATTTGGGAATAAGTACAGTGTGGGATCGAAGAAACGAGGGGGGCAGCGCTTTAAGGTCATACGCTTCATGTATAACTTTAAGAAGAAAAGGGGACAGCTCTTTTTTAAACTTTTGGTAAAACTCTGCTCCAAGACCATCGGGGCCGGGCGTCTTGTTTACTGCTAAACCGTCAATAGCGCTCTCTACTTCAATCAGGGTCACCGGTTCTTCGAGCCAGTCTTTTTCCTCATTTGACAGCTCAGGCGCCTCCCGAAGCAACATCTGAATGTCTGTCATTGTAGTCGGTAAGCCGTGCCCTCCAAAAAGTTGCTCGTAATGCTCGACGAAAGCATGTTCGATGGTATCTTTAGCATTGCAGATAAGACCCCGGTGCTCAAGGACGGATATTTCTTTTTCTAAGGCATATTTCCTCTCGTCAGCCAAGGCACGACTACTGGGTTGTTCCCCTAAAAGAAATCTTTCTGCTCTCGCTCTGATTATCGCTCCACGATAACGCTCTTGATGGAGGCTGTCTAGTTTGGCTTGTATCTCTTTTATTGCTGTATGATTGGAGCCGGGGGAATCTTGCTCATTTTTTAGAAGGTTACTAAAGTATTGCGTCAGTATTTTTTCCTCGTTTGTTTTTTGCAGCTTCAAGACAGACGACCTTTCTATTGCCCGTAACTTAACATCTTCTTTAAAATACTCCCACTTTTCTATGCAACTAGGGCCTTTAGCTGTGCATTCCGCCTGAAATGCTTCCTTTACTCCCTTACAGAAAATATCATCCATCAACAGACTGCTATTTAATTTCCATAATTCCCACTGCATCTTCGATGTCCTCTTCCTCCCGCAACCCAACGTCACAGCGACAAGACAATGGTCGCTAAAAAAAGCGGCTTTACTTGATAGCCAGATACGAGATTGCTTATCTCGGACGAAACATAAATTCTATCCAATCGCGCGTGGGACGAGTGCTGAAAATGTGTAAAACGGAATTCTTTCCCCGCGTTTTCGAGGTGGGCTACGTCCTCTAAATTATATTCGCCTATTAATTCGTTTAGTAATGTAGCACTCCGATCGTAATGCTTTTTGGGATTTACCCTATCAGCTACACTGCATACACAATTGAAGTCCCCTAAAACCACGAGTTTTCCGCACTGTAAATAGCGTTCCAAATTTTGAAAAAACAGAAATCTCTCATTTATCTTATTTGGCGCATAAAGGCATATTACTCGGACATCTTGATTTAGCCATTTTAAATTGCAAATAATAAGTCTGCCCTGATCATCTGTGGTAACGTTCGCAACATTGATGTGTCTGGACTTTTTAAGAAATAGAAAACACCCACCAGACACCCCAACGGAGTGGCTTACACACACCTCGTACGAGCGAAGGAATGGTTTTAGCGCTTGTTCTATGTGCTGGCTATTTTCCATTTTCGTTTCTTGTACAGCCAGGATATCTAACTCTTGTTCGTATACTAGGCGCTGCAGTTGACACTGTTTTTTACGCGTGTTCAATCCACGCACATTTAACGTCCCAAACCGAAGGGGCTCTAGAGGTGCATTCATACTTTTAAGCGTGTACAAACAAACATTGCATTATTATGCACAATTTGCTATTCAACACTCACTGCGTATTCTTTGCATTGCGATCGTCCGTGGGCACTCGGGGTTTATTCACTCGCCGGGGTTTCTTGGAGCCTTGCTGTTCCCACGGCACTGAACTTTGTTCCGTTTCATCAAGAAAGTCCGGGTCGGGAGGTGGGTCCAGCTGTCGTTTGCCTGCCAGGTTGCTCTCGGTCATAGGGTCGTCTTGTCCCATGGTTGCGCCTGGCTGCTCCACTTTATCGCCCTTCTCCTCTGCGCAGCTTGGTGTCTCCCGCGGCCTTGTTCTTCCTGAGCATGAGGCCTCACATCCTCCTTCGTCCGCCTTTCCGGACGCCGACATCTTTGAGGGTCCCCCCTGAGACGCCGTTACTCGTCCGTCGTTGCTTGCCATTGTGCTTGACTTCGTTTTTCTTTCGTCGCTCAGAGTCGACTGCGAAACGGCTTGTATGACTTCCTCTGCTTCGGTCGCGTCCATGAACATCTCGGACTCCTCTTGATCCTTGAGGTCTCGAGCAACAGAAGCGTACGTCGTCGCGCAGTCTTCCGTTGCGTGTCCAAAACGATGGCAGCTGGCGCATCGAGGAGTGCGACAGTCCCGCCGGATATGGCCTGTTCGCCTGCATCGCAGGCACAGAGGGGCCCTTCCTGGTACCAGGACCAGAACTTTGCACCCTTCCAGCCGTATCTCGTGGGGAATGTCGTCAACCGTCGTTCCCCCTTTGAGGGTGAGTTGCACGAGCCTCGTGTTGGATTCGACGTTCTCGAAGCCTCGTTCGCGGAAGCATTCCCGAGTAATGCTGGACACCTTGCCGAACCTTTCAAGCTCCTTTTGCACCTTAAAGTTGGGAACATCATATGGAACCCAGTGGAGCTTTATCTTGACTTCGTTGTTTGCTGGGTCAAACACAAGGCACCTCCCTTCCTTGACAGTTAGCTCTTTCGCTGCCACCAGCTTTTGTTTCGCAGCTAATGAGTGCAGTCTCAACATCCAGACATGATTCATCTGGTACGCACCTGCCGACGCCAAGTCTTTCAGAAGGTCCAGCTTTTCAAGTTCATCGCGGAAGTCTTGTATCCGGTAGGGCCGTTTTTTAACATCGCAATGTAGAAACACTGCGTTCGTCGCTATGTATCCAGCAGGCAGGGGTGGCAGATGAACAGCATATTCCAACTCAGCAGTAGATGCCTTATCACCACGGCCCGTCTGGGCCGTTATCGCCGCTCCATCGGAGCTCGACATTCCGCGTCCGTACGCTGCGGTGTCCGGAAGTGGAATCCCACTCGGCCACGACTTTGCGGGACGAGTATGCGTACATAACCACGTTCCATACCACACATTCCTCTTTCTGACATGGATGAAAACGAACGAAAGGTTCGGCATGCTGTGGCTCAGCGTCTACGCAGGCAAGCACCACCAGAGCTTCGCCCCAATCAACATCATTCGCCACGTGGAGATGCGGTAATTTTTTTTAAATACTTTTTTTAAATGAAGGAGTTGGTTTTATTTTTGGGGGCATGGGGACATCAACAATATATTTGCTTCATAAAAGTTATAAATGGTCAGCGGACATGGTTGTTCAATCTTCTCTGAAAACGCCCTGAGAACAAAAATACTTGCTTAAGACGCTATTCCCGCAAGCAGGCTCTGCCGCTGATACACACGATGCGCAGTGGTGCACGCTTTACAGAGCGCTCACAAGAACAGTCAGGGCTAGAGTCTGAGTCATCAGGTCCGTGTATTGTAGGGAAATAGAAAGCAGACGCGCGGATTGTCGAAGGACTTGTCTTTAAAGTTATATTTTGCCCTTGCTTGCTTACATGAAATATGCATGGAAATAATTCCGCCTTCTTAGTGATAAACATTAGTTGCCTAAACTTACCGAAGCGTTTGGAGGTGCCATCTTAAGTACACGTCTTATTCGCTGTCGTTCGATAATACAAAGTGTAATTATCTAATAAAAAAACTGTCCCGTATGGCTACCCCACAAAAATTATTTTATACGACTTTGGCTTTTATTTATATAGTTCAGATGCGCAACTACAGTCCCGTCAATAGTGCACGATTTAATACTTTCAATTAATTTATTTTTATTGTTGGAATAGCAACACAATAATATTAGAGGCAAACACATAAATATGCATTTTAGCAGAACATGGTATTGATATTTCAACGAAATATATTAAAAAATGTAAGACGTTTACAACTCCCTGTAATCCCGAATTAGAGTGCAGCTCTTGAGGAGGAGGAGGGAGAGAGGAGTGTGCGGAGGGGAGAAAATGCCCCTCATCCTCATCTGTACCCTCTCCTCCTCCTCCTCCTCCTCCGCCTCCTCCTTCTTCCTCCTCCCCTCCTCCTTCTCTTTTGAGGTATTTCGATTTTGTGATATACCGTGATAAACAATCTGAGAAAAGATATATGGGTGGTTTCATCTCAAATCGGGCGGGCTAAAAGGAAATCTCTATTTCAATTTTGACGAAAAAAATAATGTTTTGGGGGAATTTCTCAAATGATGGAGGAGCAAACCGCATGTTCCCCAGATTTTTTGTTCTCGAGTTACGAAGCTTACAAGCCGCAGTGGCAGAAACTAGTATTTGTGCCCGCCGTCGAAGGTCGCGTGTTTGACTTTGACACCATCTGTTGCCGCTACTGTTTTTCCTCTACCATCTTAACTTTTTCCCCTCCTTTTATAGGTACTATAAAGATATCTTGATGTATTCAAATATTTGTAGGAATTTTTATTTATTTTCTAAAAGAAATGTCAAACTCGTCGTTCAAGTGGATTTTTGGTCAAATGTGACAGGTGCTTACTTTGTCTGTTCTACAATAAATTTTCTTCTTTAGCTCCATAGAAAGCCCAAAGCAAGCCAATTATGGATATAATAATACCATTACAATCTGTCGACTAGCATCTCCGCCATCTTCAGGTAAACGTTGTGAGAAATAACAAATGTTGAAAGTTCGGTGCCGATTTTCTCAAAGATATAAATTTTGTAAATTATGATTTTTTTGAAATTATTTTAGATATAATAGTCAACTACAAACAAAATTTAATCTAGAAATGTGATATATTGGTTGTATGTCTTCTATTTGAGCCGCAATCGTGTGAAATCTGTGATAATTTGACTAAAATACAGCAACCTTACCGGAATTGTGCGCCTCTACCGATTTCGAAAAATATGTTTTACTTTTTTTTACGTTTTCAAAAAGGGACGTAAAGTAAGCGAATTTGTAATATTCGTTGTAATTTAAAACTTACAATGGAAGAGAAACCATATAAGCACACTACAAAACAATGAGTAACAAGTATATACAAATCAAAAGGCCACGCAACATGACAAAGATTGCTTCTATACAGAACGGCTCAAAGTAAACGAGGGTGGCTACTCATCTCCAGCCTATTACGATTAAACGATAAATTCTCAGACCATTCAAATCTTGTATGTAAATCTTCTGGAAATATGCGCTGGGTTTTGTTCTCCTCGCATCTTGCAGATCACCGACGGTTGACTGCACAGTTCTTGACACATCACTAATGTAAAAACGTCCACACAGAACCAGTAAAAAACACAAAAAACATCGATTACACATTTTTTGAAGGCAGTACATTTTTGTACTAGTTCGACGCAACATGTGAATCAGTTTTCGTGCTGTGTAGGAGCCACGCAGTTTGCGATCGCCGTTTTGAACATGCCGGCACGCAATCTCTGAGTATATTCTGAATTTCGGGACACAAGCGGCACACTTTGCGTCCCGAAGCTTCTCTGGGCTTTCGCAAATCTTTTCTAGGGCAACGTTCAAGGAGCCTTCCTCCAGTGTCTTCCTCACACGTGTGAGGATCGGATGCCCCTTGGTGGATTTACCTTCCCCACTCGTTTTTCTTGAGCTTCCGGAAACGCGTGAGCTTCTCTTTGGCATTTAAGTAGAACGATCGGCTTTGACTTTCGGTCTGAGTACCGTCAACGAAGCTTTGCGCGTTCGTTATGAAGTACAATTCTGTAGTTGTCAAGTTATTCATGGATATGCCTGGTGCTTGAGCACGCCGCCCAATCCATCACACAAGCTTTTCCCGTGCCCTAAATGCGGAGAATATCCACTTGGTGACGACATTCTTTTTCTTGAATTCGTACACCTGGTGCCTGTTTTTGAAGTGGCTTGGAGCACCGTCTGAACACCGTCTGAAATATAAACGAGTTGAGTGAAAATATTGATTACGTCCTCCAGCCGCCCTTCTACGACGTCGAGCGCAAAGAGCGCATTGGACGATTCATGGTCGATGACGCCGCTCACTACGCCGAAGCTTAACGTTCCTGTTTCGTCGCAGCTACGCAGGTAAAGATATAAAACCATCTTGCTCTTCCAGTGATGTCCTTGTACCGCGCGCTGGATCACGAAACTTTAGTTTTCAGCAAAATTGAAGTGAAAAATGATGGTACGTGTCTTAACACGCGCGTTCTCGAGGAAATATGGCTCTTGGCTCTTCTGAAGAAGTTATAGAGGTACTAGAGCTGCTCTCCCTTTTCCCAAAGAGGCCACCAGCTGGAGCGAATTTAACATTTCTGCGGGAAGAGCAGTGTTGACAAACGCTTATCGCTGGGCTGACCTCGAAGTCGAAGCCACTGGTTTTCGACTCCGTTGTTTGCAGAAGTGGTTGTCGAACCTGATATGTATCGCGTATAAGCGAGTCGCTGAAGCAAAGCCGCCTATTGGAACCGTATTAGAACAGACCGTAAACTCACGTACTGACCAAAGTCTGCGCGCTAGCTGCTTGGAAACAGTTCGCCCGGCGAAAAGCGGCTTCGTGAATCTCCCATCCATACAACCCCGCGGCGTCAAATCGCCCGCAACTTGTCTACTTTATGTTCTTTTTCAAAATCGTAAACAAAAATAAAAATATTTTTTCGAAAACCTAGAGGCGCACAATGCCGGTAAGGTTGTCAAATCAGGACACATTTCACACGATTGCGGCTCAAATCGAATACTTACAACCAAAATATTACATTTCTAGATTGTTTTTTTTGTTAGTCGACTATTATATCTCAAACAAAACAAAAAAATCAAAATTTACAAAAATAAGCTTTTTTGTTAAAATCGACTTTAAACTTTCAGCATTTGTTGTTTCTCACAACGTTTACCTGAGGGTGTCGGAGCGGCTAGTTTACAGATCATAATGGTATCATTAGATGTATAATGGGTTTGATTTGGGCTTTCTATAGAGATAAAGAAATAAAATTTATCTTAAGTACAGACAAAGTAAGGACCTCTCAAATTTTACCGAAAATCAACATGAACGACGAGTTCGACATTTAAATACAAAATCCGAAAATAATTTGTATACATTAAGGTATCTTTATAGTACCTATTAAATGAGAGAAAAACGTTAACATGGTGTAGAAAAAAACACTAGCGCTAGCAGAAAGGTGTCAAACACGCGACCTGCGACAGCACGCCAAAATACTAGTTTATGCCAAAGCGGCTTCTACGCTTCGTACCTCGAGAACGAAAAACCCGGGGAACATGCGGTTTGCGCCCTCCTTCATTTGTGAAATGTCCATAAAACATATATTTTTTTCATAAAAATTAAAATTAGACTCTTTGTAGCCTGCACGATTTGAAATATATATATCTATATACAAGGCGTTTTTATAAAGTAACAGCATTTTTAAGAACAAACCATGAAAGCTAGGTTAATGCGGTCCGCGCAGGTGAGTTATAAGGCAAGAAGGACATAGTATAGGGGACTAATCGGAACGATCAGTTGGCTAATTAGTTAAAATTTGTTAATTAACTTTTTAATTAATGAAAATAGACATATAGTTCCAATTCGAAACTTGCTCAGCGTCACCGAAAACCACTAAATCAGTAATTTTCAGAAAGACTTTGAACGCGTGAGAAGCGTAGTAGTGCACTAAAGTTACCGCTCGTGGAGCAGGTACAAGGCTGGGGCTAGATAAGAGACGGAAAAATTGCGCGGGCGCCTTATCGCAACCGCTAGCTTTGTACGTGCTCCACGAGTGCTAATTTTAGTGCACTACTACGCTTCTCACGCGCTCAAAGTCTTTCTGAAAATTACTGATTTAGTGGTTTTTGATGACGCTGAGCAAGTTTCTAATTGGAACTATATGTCTATTTTCATTAGCTAAAAAGTTCATTAACGAATTTTAACTCGTTAGCCGACTGATCGTTAAGATTAGCTTATATTATGTCCCCTTGCCCTATAACTCACCTGCGCAGACACATTAATCGTAGCTTTCATGGTTTTTTTCAAACAAATTCTGTTAAGCTAAAAAAAACACCCGGTATATAGGGTGTTCTTTTATTCTTACAGATTTGTTTTAAAAAAGCCGTGAAAGCTACACTTATGCGGTTTGTGCAGGAGGGTTTTACGGCCAGGCGGAATTGTGGGTGGGTAATCTTTGCGATAAGTCGGCTAATTCATTAAAACTCGTTAATTAACTTTTCAATTCGTGAAAATAGACATATGGTTTTAATGAGCAACTTGTAGAGCATCGTCGAAAACCACTAAATCAACCATTTTTAGAAGGATATAACACCGGGGCAGCATTTTACGGCGTTCTGTAAAAACGCTCCATTTGGACGCGTTTCTAGATTTCGGTTTCTTATCGGAGCGCATCACCGCGCTCGCGGTCCTGCTCTCCGGTGGCAGAGACGCACAAGACACGTTAGCCCTCATTGCCCTCCATTCTACGAGTACGAGGAAGGCGAGGGGTGGCTTCGCGCCGCGATCACCGGGGAGCAGGACCGCAATGTTGCGGTATTCTATCTTACCGCTCGTACGGAGAAATGAAATTAAGTTCTCACGTCTGGAAGCTCCACTCTGCCAACGACTGCTGGGCCTTTTTTACTTCCTCAGCATTAGTTTTGAGCGTGCTCCCCGAGAAGGCACAGCAAACATCGAGTGCACATCCCTCGGGGCCAATGGGATCTTTTTCCTGCATGACTGGTATTAAGTTCTTTGTCTTTCACGATATATTTGGTGAGTGCCGTAGGCGAGAGATACAGAGCTACCACGAGCAAGCCGTTGTCGACCTTGGCGGCACAAAGTTCACCAACTTCGTCTGATGTGCCACAGAGATGGATGGGTACAGCACAGACCCGTACCCATGTAGATGGCCACTTGGATAACGAGTACATCACGTTTTCATACGTGCCTCTCTGTGATTTATGAATGGTGGTATCACTTGCCTGCACAACGTGTAGCTGGCATCTCCCTCCTCCTCTCCTCCTCCTCCTCCTCCTCCTCCTCCCTCCTCATCCCTCCTCACCTCCTCCCTCCTTCCTCCTTCCTCCACTTCCATCCTCCTCCTTCCTCCTTGTCTCCTCCTCTTCCTCCCTCCTCCTCCCCTCCTCTCTCTTCCAGTGACCCTCATGACGTCACTCGTGACGTCACGTGTGACGTCGTTATGGGAAACGTCCCATAATGCAACGCGCGGGTCACGAGTGAGACCCGCGCGTTGCATTATTGGACGTTTCTCATAATGCACCGCGCGGTTACGCCGACGGCGACGGCGACGCCGCTCAAGCCGGAAACGGGCGCCTAAGAGCTGCGCTCTAAAACATGCAGCTAGCGTGCATGTGCGTGCAAATGCGCAACTAGGAGCAACACTTTTAAAGGAATGAACAGTCCGGCACGCATATTCGTGTGCTTTAAAGGAAACCTGTGCTCACTTGCTCTTCGGCATAGTCGGCTATGAGAAACATCAAATGAGTTGTATGAATGCTGATACAACAATATATAACGAAAATAAACCCTGGAGAAGGGGAACAAGAGGGACAAGAGGACAAACACAAATCTCCAAACACAGCTAGGTGACTGGTGCGCGACCGAAAAATCCGCCTGGTCCGGGTATCGAACCCGGGACCTCTCCATTACAGGTGGAGCGCTTCTACCAACTGAGCTAACCAGGGGTTAGACGTGAGTAGAGCAAACGGGTTTTATCAGCTGCCACCAGTCTAACACCAACAAGGGCATTTAATTGCATTATAATCACAACAATATATAGTTAGGATGTATCAGAAAGTATTGTCTTCTGCGGAACAAACGAAATGGGCCTCAAAATTAAAGAATAAATTTAATGAGAATATAAAAAATAAGAACCTCTAATTACTTCTCGCAATTGGTGACTTTCTTTTGAAATATTTGTAGTGTCCTTGATTGGTGCTTACTTATTATTAAAGTTGCAAAAATTATATGCGCCTCATTCCGTTAAATAGTTCAATCAACTTTTTCTAACTCTAATGGTGGAAACACAACAACTAGAAAAGAAATTTATTTAATTGAATTTTATTTATTGAACCAAATACCTCCGACAGAAATTATACTAAGAATGTTTTTTTAGTACACCAGAAAGCAACATTTTGTACCGGTGATCACATGGGCTTTATAATTAATTTGTTAAGTATTTCCTTGATATCAGCGACACAGTTCTTAACAATAATGTTATCCCACCGAGATGATGAATTGAACTTTGTTTACACATAAGATATACAACGCAGTTCTAACTTATGGTCGGTAATTTCGTGGAAGTCTAACACCAGAAACAATAGAAGAAATCTTTGATGGGTCAGTTTGAACTTGCAGAAACAGACGTTGAAATGATGGGACAAGACGAAACAGCTGTTTTATCTTGTCCCGCGCTTTCTACGTCTGTTTCTGTAAGTTCAAGCTTACCCATCACTAAACTGTACGAACTCGCTCATCTTAAGCCTGTAACAAAATAAATCCGCCTACAGAAAATTATAGTACTGCAACTCAAAAGGTTTTATTACTACCTAACTGCAAAACCGCTTGTCTAGTTTCATGTTGTAGACTTTGAGAAAGCACTTACTGGATTCGATCAACTTCTTAGTGCGAAGTGCTCGGTCATCTAGCTCTTTTACGGTTTATTACACTCGCTACCCGTCTCTCAAAATTGCCTCTATAAACGTAAATAAATATCTGAACGCGATTTATTTTCCTATATACTAACCCTCGTTAGGGCGTTGTCTTTTAATAACAAACCTTCTTAAAAAAATTATGCATACATCTTTTTGGAAACTCACCAAAAAATTATGCTTTTGTTAAAAAAAATAATGCGGGAAAGACAGTGTTGTTAAATGTCTTTTGTTGTTGTTTTTTTTACTCACACACTCATATTCAGTAAGCGTATTATATTGTTGTTGCCTGTTATAAACGAATGTGAGGGAAACTCCGAAAATGCTTTAATATCGTCCCGTAATGTTTTGTTCCTGAAAGCCACAGTGTTCGTTCCTTGTGTATTTCAAACTTTCTTTCTTTTCTTTTTTTTTCGTAGAGATTTTAAGATGCGAGAATAACAACGTACCCAAAGTACCAGCTATGTGTGGGCGATATAGTATAAAATGTTGCTCGCGGACACTTTCCCCGGCTTGTGCGAAAGCCAGATCATTAAAGATCACTCGAGCGAAGCAAGCCGCGTCTCTGGAACCTTGGGCGTGGATCGCCCACTTGAACGTCATTGTTAGGGAAACAGGAGCACCAAGGTTGAAACAACGCAGCCTGAGTTCCCAGTCCCTTCATAGCATGACGGGACTCACGGAGGGAATCCGAGGCTTCCGGAACAAGATCAAGTTTCGCAATCTCCTCGCTCGAGAGTAAACAAAGGGACGTGAAAGAACAAACGAATACGAATTATATATAGATATAAAACAACTTGGTCGGAAGCTTGTTGTTGTACGTTGCAGGTCGTTACAACGAGAACACTTCATTGGAGTAGCGTGCTTACAGTTTCAACCTAGTTTAAAATTTAAAACAAAAAAAAAAAAACACTCAGGTGTCAAAGGGCTAGGTTGTTAATCTCGATATAGCCGCACTTGCACTATGTCTGCCACATTGCAACCACCTTTAAAAGAAACAGCTTGATTTAGAGTGACAGCTCTTGATTTATTGCACAAGTCACGTGTTTGTCTTTATTTTCTTTTTTCTGGCGGTGGCCCTTAAAGCGCAACTCCGCTCAATTCCGAAAATTTCGGGATTATAAGTGATTTCACAATAAAGAAAAAAACTAATAAAGGAAACGACATCGTTTATTTCACGAAAAAAAATGGATATATTTCGTGTAAATCTTACTTTAAACACGAACAGAAACCGAAACCGAAGCTTCGGCTCCGTCAGGCAACATTGGCCTTGGGCCCTTTAAAAGCACGGCTACCGCGTAATACAAGCGGTCACGTGATCCTCTACATGTCGACGGGCGGGATCGGGGTGGGCCATCGTTGGGGCGCCCGTGTGCAAGGCGCAAGTGTCGGCTGCACCGCTAGCCTTCACCACGTTTTGGTGTCTACGATATCCGACGACGTCCACACAGCTGCTGCATCAGTCTGCGCACGTAGTGTGAACGAAACTCCGAGAGACAATAACTCCAAACGGCGAGATGACGACGGCGGTTGGGACGCGGGAGACGGCGGTAAGGGCGGGACGGCCGGACGGCAACCAAGGCTGAGAAGCGCGCTGCGCAGGCGCGTTACGCCAATCATGTGGACTCCACTGCAGAGCCGAGAAGAGGCGCTGTTGACCTCACCTGTTACGCCTGCCCGGAGAAATGAAAACAAATAAAAAGTAACAATGTTGATGACGTTTAGCTCAATGTTGGCTACTCCAACCCCGGTCGTAGCCTCGACCGCGCTTGTTCATTGTGCCAAAATTCTCCCGAAGGAGTCGGCGGATTTCAGCAACTTGGCGCGCTACGAAGTTTGCCGGACCGTTTAAGTAACATTTAGACAGAACGAGATCATAACGTTTGACATGTGGTTTTTCTAGCAGACATTGAGAGGGCTGCATTGTTTTCTTCAAAAACAAAAATGAAGCGGAGTTGCCCTTTAAGCAGATATTAATTGCTCGCGCGTGTATATAAACTTGTTGCGCGTACATAAAAGTCGGACCTACGTTAGAAACACGTTTTTTCAGGGTACTTCTAAGGAACCTTTTGCTTCTCGAAATATTTGTTTACAGAATGTGTAAACGAAACGGGTACCGAATCGTTCCTTCTCAATCTACTCATCGTACAGAAAAAAGTGTTGATGTCGTATTAGTCTCAGTGCCAAATTGCTGAATTTAAACTAAATTGCTAAGTTTGAAGGTGCGCTTTAAATTATTCGCCAAGAAAATGAAAAAAAAACAAAGCCGAGCTGTGATTTGAATTATCAGTGGATAGGCCTAGGGTGCCTCCAGGCCTTTTTGTTTAGGGTGATGCCATCCTTTGTAGTACCCGATGCCGACAGCACGTGCTCACAGGGAAAATACGAAGAAATCGCGGAAAACAAAAATGTCGCCGTATCATTATCAGCGCCACCAGCTCGTGCAGGGACAAGCTCTTTCACAAATTTCAGAACAAGAAAAAGAAATAGGAAAAAATAAGCGGTCGGAAGAAAATGGTTATATGTCGTCACCCTAAGCAAAGCGCACATGAAGGCACCCTAGGTAGACCTAAAGCGAGCAGCCTTTGTCTCCTGCACTCGCCGAACGCATTCGAATGCGAGAGCCAAACACCGGACGCCTTGCGTTCAATTCAATTCAATTAATCTTTATTGACTCCAGTTTGGAGAAGGAGACAGAGAAAAAAGCTACATTGCGTAGCTTGACAGGTCCCTGCCTCCCATACAGACTTGGGCCGATTAAACGGCCCAAGTCTGAGAAAAAAAAAAAAAAGCAGACAGAGCATGATACAGTTTTTGATCTCATGAACAGAACATAACTTCTAAAATATTATTGGTTGTTAAGATACAATTGTCTAATTTGGTTATTTTACATATTTTCTATGTGAATATTGTTTTTAATGAGTTCATTAATGGTAGATTGTACAGTGTGCTGGAGCATTTGAAATCCATAATTAGTCCTTGGATGCGGCACTTTTCAATTCTCCGGACTACGCGTACGATAAAACGAAGAGTTTTTAACCAGCGAAGCTAAGTGAAGGGATGAGTTGTGAGTATAATAAATACTATGTTTATATTTCTCGATTAATGTATGTGTATATAAGTCAAAGAGACTCGTTACCTTAAATTTTGAGAACAAAATATCGGCATGGCTATTGTATGATACATTGGCTATACTAAACGCATATCTCATTTTTTTGTGCGATGTATAATCTTTCTAGGTTTAATTTTGTCGTATTGCCCCATACAAGCTGGCATTACTTGAAATGTGAAGCAAGCAATGAGTTATATAAAATATTCTTGACCATTTCTGGTAAACAAAAATGAGGTTTATAAATTTTACCTGTTATTTTTGATAATTTAGACATAACACGTTCTATGTGTTCGTTCCAACTCATGTATTGGTTGAAGGAATAAAAAAGTCCCAACACACGTCCTTGTGGTACACCTGCCTGTAGTTGTTTTAGATCAGAGAAGTGGCCATTTATGTGAATGCTCTGAAAACGAAAGCTGAAATAACTTCTCATTAACGCCGCCGAAATTCCACGAATGCCATAATTGTAAAGTTTACTCATTAGTGTGTCATGTTTTAACCGACTAAAGGCTTTCGAAAATTCGATAAAAATTCCACCGTTAAAATTTTATTTTCAACAGTTTTCAAAATTACTTTTTTGATGTTCACAGCGCAACTTCAGTCGATCGTCCTTTTCTGAATCCAAAATGAGAATCTGTAACGACTGAAAATGGTTCACAAAACTGGTTGAATCGAAGATGTATAAGTTTTTCTAAACCCTTTGAAAATATCGGAAGTTCAGAGACCGGTCAATAATTTGATAAATCATTTTTATCTCCAGATTTATAAAGTATTGACACTTTTGCTATTTTCATTTTTTAGAAAAAATACCCTGCGATAACGATGGATTAAAGAAATTAGTTAAAATCGGTGCAATTTGCGCAATCACATATTTAACGGGTTCTATTTGGATGCCATCAATATCGCAACTTTTACTATTGCTAAGGTTACAAAACACAGAGCTGACCTCAGTGACATCCATAGGATAGATGAAGATACTTTCATTTATAAATCTTAATACATACACCAGTGCTTCATTCACTCTACTGCGGTCAATATTGACTAAGTTAATAAAATAATCATTAAATCTGTTGGGTAATTCAACTCTTCCGAGTTCTTGTCCTCTTACTTTTAATGTTTCAGTTCTAGAAGAGGCCGACGTTTTTACTAAAATCGAGTTACGCGTTCGACGAGTGCAGTGTAAGCAAAGGCTGCTAGCTTTAGGACTACCCCCTAATCTGACCAATCAGAGCTCGGTATACTGAGTTCCCCGCGCGCTCTTGCCTCCTTCTCCCCCTCAGTTTAACTGCGCATAGACTTGGCAAGCATCATACAAACAAAACAAAACAAATACTGCTAGATCCACGTATATTACAAAGATGCGCCGTATGCGCCGCATTTTACAGCAATCGAAAAAAATAAAAAGCACTGAATTTGGACGCGTATTAAAGTTTCGACTTCCTATGAAAACGCATCTCCGCGCCTGCGGTCCTGCCTCCGCCCCGCAAAAAACAAAATGTGGGTACGCATTCAAAGTTTAGTATTTCTTTAACGCCTTAACATGCGCAACGAGCCTCAATATTATTTTTTTGTGTGAATTGCACTGATTTGGCGGTTTTCTAAGATGCGCAGAAACTTCCTAATTAAATCCTCGCCTTCAAGCTTGGCCAATAACAAGGTAATTACTGAAACGTAATTAAACCTTCGACGGTCGTCGCCGTGTATGATTTGAAAGTGCCTCCCTAAACGGTAAACTGCGAACATTGCGGGATAAAACCGAATGAAAGAAAAGTGAGAACTTTTCTCCTTCAATGTTTTCATTTAGCACTTCTAAACATAAACAGCTCGTGTGCATTGTACGTGGTTCTACTAGATAATTAAGAAAATATGTGTCCCTTGACGCATTCCTTGTACTATTCCTTTGGAAACAAAGCCCGACCACCGGAAAACATACCGTATAAAAATGAATAAAAAAAACTCGATCGTCAAAAAGTTTATAACCTTAATAAAGCAAACGTTGATATATATTCTTTTAATGCGCCTTTTGCCAGAGGCAAATATCATGTCAACCAGTTGCTGCCCGTTGCTTAGTTATCGCAGGAGCCATTCGACGCGCGTTTCTTGAAACAGCTTCACTCATTTATTAACAAGTTGCAGAAATATTAACAAAATATTAATATTACCACGTTGCACAAAAATTAACAAAATATCGCCGTAGTCCTACGGCGATATTCTCCTTTTTAGTAATGAGGCTTAGACTAATGAGACTTCACAGTGAAAAGAAAATGATTCCTACAATTCCTGACGGTACGTTGCATCTGCTGTGTTTCCTAGCTGGATTCCAAGACGTACTGATATCAGCGTGGCTGCATGTACAAACGACATTTGAGACACGCCAAAAAACAAAATAGACATTCTCCATTTCACATTATAGGTTCGACCCCGGCCAACGCAACGATACGACGAAGCTAATGCGGAGAGCAAGTTGTCTGCTTCATTTTGCAGGGGTTGCTGTGACGTCAGAAAGGAGCCGAGCTCTGATTGGCTCTCATAGAAGTATAGGGGTAGGCCTCAAAGCCAGCTGCCTGAGGATCTACCCACTATCCTTCATTCAGAACCAATCAGAGATCGGCGTTCTGACGTCACCACAACCCCTGCAAAATAAAGCAGACGAACTCGCGATCCGCATTAAAGCGGCGCCAAACGTGCGTCGTCAAGGAGCTCATTATCATTGTTGCGTTCGCTGTCACCAGGATGAATCAATCACGCACAATTAATGCGCCGCGATCATGCTTTTTTTATTTTTAAGCGTGATCGGTATAGCCGGGGTTAGCTAGCGCATAAAGACGACGAGTGCAACGACAAGGCACTTTGGCGCAACTTGATTGGCTCCGTCATATGGTAACGTCGACTGCAGTCGGACCTAAAGCGAAACGGACTGATATGTCTATATTTAGAAGTCCCTTTACCAATATTATAAGAGAGTTATTATCGGAAGAAAAAAATGTCAATACGGAATGAATCTTCTTTTTTTTTTTTTGCACTCGAAGAGAGAAGAATTTTCTAAGCATGACTGAAAAGAGAAAAATTGACACTTTATACATTTTTCATCCTGACAGCGCCAGCGGCATATAGTGTACTTTCAAATGGAGATTCTGTTCTTATTGATCCAAGCTGAAAACGAATAGCAGCAAAAAAATTAAAAAGGAATAAAAACGCAGTTTTCAGAAATCGCTGTAAACCTTGAGAAGGAAAATGCGCTCGGCTTTGACTCGGTTGTCAACAAGGTGTTTCGGGAATTTTTGGGACGACGTCAAAAATGCCGGAGGTGCTGCGCAATATATATATTTTTTTAATAGCAATGTACTTTACGGTAAAATTTGCTCGTCTGAGCTCACATATATTTGTTTTCTCGTTTGAGAACAGACGACAGGTTCTATGCGTCGGATGTCCCGGATGATAACAAGTGTCTACTTTGCGATAGCGCTCACTCGCTCGACGAAAATACGCGTCGCCCAAGTGACTACCTGTCAAACATTCCCGCATGACGCTTTCATTTTTTTATTGGGGAGGAAGAGGGGTATAGGGAGTCATATTGCAGGGACAAGAAATTGCACCCACCAGTGAACTAAAAATATTGAAGTCACTCGCTGAAAAAGAGCGTATTGGTTAGGCTACAACACTAAGTAGCAAAAAGTATAAAAAAGTTTTCTTCTTTCGGCAACGTGATCATAAGTTGTAGCTCCTTCACTTTGGTTTTACAAATGAGGTCATTGTATGCCCATCTGCTCTCAGATGTCACTTCAAGAAATGCTTGCCCATTCGCTTAATGGCGTGGATGTAAAAAACCATGTACAAATAATTACGGTTACTACGTTGAGAGTAACAAGAACGGGAATATACGTTCTAATAATAAAACAAGTGACCTCCAACACAAAAGTTACTATTTAAAACGTCATAATAACTAGCATTCTCGAGAGAGATCTCGCTTCTGTGTTTCAGAGTTTCTTAGACTTCGACGTACGAAACATTCCCTTCCAAAATCGCAGGGGTTGACTCTCAGTACGATTTGAATGCGCGTACACACACTGCAATCTGTTTCTTTATCATTCAATATGGACTGCTGGTGCTTAAGGTGTGAGATCTGAGTATAGCTGCTGGCCATTTTGATACAGAGATTGTGACGCTGCCGATGGACAAATGGAAATTTACCGTAGTCCTGGACCTGGAGGTGTACGAGAGCAAGGTACGGGACCTTCTTGACGGTCCCGATTATGAAATATTCAAAACAATCCTACGCCACAAGTTTCAATGAACTTGAACAAGCTGCTGGCAGAGATATTCAAGAAATGCCCGGAATCAAAGAGCCTTTACCTGCGGCTCCTTTGCATAAATGGCTCTGCTCCAGGTTTCTACGGCCTCCCCAAGATCCACAGGCCTAACGTCCCCCTCAGACCTATCGTAGACTTCACCACCCCGCCGCTTTGTGCACTTTCGAGCTACCTTCACCGTTCACTGGCGCCCCTCGTTGGAAACACGTCGTCTCGTGTACAAAACACCCGCCACTTTGTGGAGCGCGCCTCGCAAGTAACATTACGCGAGGGTTACAGCATGGCGTCATTTGACGTGGTGTTACCTTTTACGAGCGTCCCGGTTCCCTTGGCAGTGACCGCAGCTGAAGAATCCCTCGAGAAAAACGACAACGTAGGATCAATGACCAACCTCAGCGTAAACGAACTATGCCGCCTGCTCGGTCCTGCCTCAACAGCACATATTTAGCTTCAAATGTGAGCTTTTCAAGCAGGTCAGCGTAACGACGATGGGAGCTTCTATACCGGTCACCACGGCACACCTAACGATGGAAACAACAGAACAGCGAACGCTACGTTCTTTCGCCAGCACACCCTAAGTTTTTATGCGCTACGTGGAACGCTGTGTCTGCGTTTCAAAGAAAACTGATGTAAACGATTTCCATGCCCATCTCAACTCCATCGAGCCGTTTCTTGACGTGCGGGTGGCTGGGCAAGGGAAGGGCTAAAGTTAACCATGTACCGGAAACCTACACACACTGGGCGCTATCTTCACTTTTACTAGAACCACCCAACGTGTCAAAAGTTGTCGGTGGTTGGGCAAAAACTATCTGTTCTTCAGAGGCCGATTGAAGAAAAAAGAAACGCACCATCTTCACCGACCTTCAAGAAAACGGCTATACCAGCAGTTTTGTTGAGCGTGTCGCCCGTCATCAAGGTCACGTCCACCAAAAGTAAAAGGCATCGAGTAAAACACAACCTTTCCCCATCGCGCGCATCAGCGCCCCCTACGTAAAGGGGACAAGCGAAGCGCTGGCGCGTGTGCTGAGGAAGCAGGTCATTCAAATAGCCCAGGAGCCAGTGTCCACACTGCGCCGATTCATACCACGGCGAAAGGACCGGCTTCCAAAAGAAAGAGCTTAAGGTGTGGTCTACCACATTTCATGCACAAACTTCCTTGTCTCCTACATCGGCGAAACGAAGATCTTTCCAGAGCGGCTTTGTCAGCATAGGAACAACGTGCGAAAATTTGATCGTGACCGCAGCGCGGTCACCGAACACTGCTAGGACCTGGACCGTAGAAACGACTTCGCGAACACGTGCGTGCTTGACGTGGAGCCACATATCCGGAAAAGGCTCTTCCTAGAGTCATGGCACGCTCAACATACACCGGGGAACGTAAGCAGGTGCCTGCGTGCCCTGCCAATCGTGTAAACCCGGGGCCTCCGTCACTCGGCAAGCAAAGTTGCCAAATGAACACATCCGGAAAAGAAGAGAAAAGGTATCTCGATGGGCGAAAAGGAGATGCATGAACGCTGCTGGGTCACCGTGCTATTTAGTCACCTCTGATGAAGAAAAGGAATGCGTTTCGAGACATTGAACTGTACTTTTTTAAGGTTTTTGATTAGAAAAATAAAAATTACTCAATTATAGTTTCGTGAAAACTTCAACCATCTCTATTACCATACATAGAAATTAAGACAGCGCCAAGAGAGGATGTACAAGTGCATGAAGTTGACCAAGCGAATGCTTACTTGTCAAAAGTAGGCGATATTTTGTCCACATCGTTTTCCCGTCTATAATACGAGTACGTGGTATTTCAGATAAACGGCTGAAATAGAACTAAGTTGCATTTTAGTTCATCATTGAAGCGACATTTAGAGCTTTTTATATATGTGTCGATTTCTTTTAACCACGTTTTCACGACATTTTTCCAGCTACTCCCGTACGAACATCAGAGTAATCGGGAATATAAGTTGAGAACAAATAAATGCAGCGACTTCTACCGCGTCTTATAAACGTTTTAGCAACACCTTGCATAAATTGGCAACCCTCGCACTACATTCTGTTTTGTACTCCCTTTATGTCTAACTAATTATTCTGAAACAAAATAAAATCCGCGATAGGCACGATAGGAATGTCCATGTTTCGCCATTCCTAGTCATGCCGCGGGCGACGTTACATGCATATAAAATTAATGAAAGAGGAGGCTTTTATTTCTTCCACAATATAAGCGTTTTCAGATTATCACAGTGATAGGCAGGCATAGTTTCGGAGAAATATGCAGCTAGTCTATTTTAAAATAAACAATTATAAAAAAAGATACCTTATACCCGTTGAATATGATTAATTAATGTTGTCGCATGAAAAAGAGACGGTATGAGCGAAACCGTTGGGAACAGACACCAACATATCCAATTAAAGAAAGAAAAATTAATGATCTGTACTCGCTCTCCAGAACGATTAATCTCAGTCGAGATTGTTATTTTCATCTGTCCTATCGCAGGTATTTTTAGAACGTGCTTCAGTCGATTGACTACACGTGCGGCTTAAGAACAGAAGAAGCCAAATGCTACAAATGCTATATACAAATGCTATATATGGTAACTTAATTCAAGTACTACAAAAGAAGTACCGAATTGTTTCACAATTTGTATGTCGCGTGATGCTGGTGGCAGAAAATAAAGATGGTTGCTTGCCCCTAAAAACTCGGTTTTAAATTATAAACTATGTATTTCTGGACGTGCCTTTGTTCTTTATTTAGGAATCGCCCTCTTTGTTTTCCGTGTTTGTTTGTTTTTTTGTTTTTTTTCTCAAGCCGCAAAAATTTTGATTAGCTTGGAGAAACGTTTTTTGCCTCCGTAATTCAAGCGCTAGGAAAGGAACGATCACAAAAGTCGCTACTTTTTATACTCAGAGTGTTTCATCAGCAGTATGAACGAACATTTATCGGTAGAAAGAATATTATTTATTACGTGAAAAAATTAATATATGCTAAATTATTTTTACGGGCTTAAACGTGATAGCCGGCCATCTTCAAAAACCATCAAAAGCTAGCTATCGGACAGCTTCGAAAAACGTGTTTTGTATTTATGTGTTGATTTAAAACACATCATTTTGATTCTACCTTGTCTTGGCACTAGGCACGTTTCCACCAAACACTGAAATCAATAAATTGAAGGTAATAAACATGAAAAAGATATTTTTCTTCAACACCGCGTGCGTTTCAACGTAATTACTAACAAGTAGCGCAATATATAGGAAAACATCTCCGAAGAAATGTTATCCCATGTTTTTTTTGTTTTTTTTTGTAAGTCACCGTTGTGTATTGTTACACTTGACCCCTTGAAACCTGCAAGCAAAATACAACGAGCAGAAAAATAAAAACAACAACCACAAGAAAGCAATGTCGGCATCACGCTTCAATTTTTACAAGTAAGTGAGTCGATCGAGCAACAACGACGGCTACAAGCAACTTTGTGTTCCGCTCCACGTAAGCAATTTCTTCGTCTCCATTCGTAATAACATCACCGGTAGTAACCTCTTCAGGATAGAAAAAGTTAGATATATTTGCTGAGGCGTGCCGATTCCTGTTTAGCGTCGAGATAACCTCGCGGCATTACCTTGTTCGAATTTCTCTTTATTATTGGTATCTATGTACTAAAAAATTCAATTTCCTTTTCGCAATATCGCCCACCATGTTTTCTTTCTTTTTTTTATCAAATCGGTGATAAAAAAATCGCCAAGCAGAAAGGAAAAAAAAGAAACAGCTACCCATCTTTTATTTACTGTTTCCGGAGGCGTCAGCCGCAGACCTCTCAAAGGGGAACGTCCAAGACGATGAGGATTCGGGCTTTTGAACCTTGCCACAGAGTAGCAATTCAAGAGACGTTCGAAGTTCTAATACAATAGACAATCCAGTGGCGAAAGCTCATACACGAAAAGCGTGTCAGTTTGAAACAACTCTTTTGTTTCTTTCAAACGCGTCGGTTTGGCTGAAGAAAGTAATATACAGATCAACCAGTCACGTCCACATAACCTTCCTACTTCAATTTCAGATTCTAGTTTTCACGATTGTTCTTGTATCTTGTCATAAAACTCCCGACTCTAAGGCGAGTTTACGACATTGAAAAAGAAAACCCCGAGACTGGAACAAATAAAAGACAGACAGCACGACCCAGTCTCAGGTTTTCTTTCGATGATGTTTCCTAACCAACTCGCCTGCGTATTCCCTCCTTGCAAAAAGTTACGAAAATCTTTTTCAATTAAATAAACGGAGCGAAAAATATATTGCTGTCGTAAGACTGCGCCTGTATGTGCGGAACACTTTATATTCCTGAAATATCAAAATATATTCCGAGATATAAAAATATTAGAGTTGATTAAATATTTACATTATATATATCTAGGCGTTATGTTTACTGCGGCGAACAATACAACAACCTTTGTGGTTGATTCTGGCACTCAGGAGTGACTGAGCTATGTGTTCACTTTCGCTCAAAGATACACACAAAACAAATGGGAGAGTAGGTTCATCTCTCGGGATTCGGGAGCAGTTACCACCACGCCAACCGTCTTAAATTATGGAATTTGGGCGTTGAGGGCTGAAACCTTTATTGTTGCTTCTCTAAATATCCAATTCTGAGCTCCTTCACGCTTTACACCCGGCTATACCTCATCCATTCGAATGCTCCTTGGTGATGCACTAAGCCGGTTTAGCATTTCTCAATGAAATTTTACTGTTATTGGAAACCCAAGATCGCTCCACTCAAACCTCTTAAAGAGCCGAACTTAGAGTCCAATGAATGGCGGTGATATTACTTGTTCTTCAGAACAAAAGTTATGAAAAACATGTAAAGTGGAAAGACAATAAACAAATCTTGAAGTTACGTTATTGCGGCGCGAGTTCAATATGCTGGGTACTCGCTTCCACTGTTTCTATCCTAAAGAAAGGACAAATCAAAGAGACGCTATCTTTGTCTTGATATGTTCTTGTTTTGATTTTTATACAAATTAACCTAGAAACAAATTCTGTACGGTGCCTAATTACACTACAAATTTCAGGATCTGTAAACTGCGAGTGGTTTCCTGATAACCCCGATAACCCGTCTTAAAACACTACGCTTCGACGCCTAGTAAACCTATAACTCTTTTACTACCATACAATAAACAACTTTGTACGAAGGGGTTAGTAGCGATATAGCGGCCGGGACAACGAATAATGCTAGCACAAGTACCCAAGAAGCGACATTCGCGTCGTCCAGCGCGACCATAACAGCACAGTGTATCTCGCTGCGGTTCGCTTCGTGCCGTACCGGCGTGTTCCTTTAACTCATTCTTGCTTTTAATAGCTCTTAAAACATTTAGACCCGCGGTGTTTCTGTCGCGCGCTTATATAATGTCTAGTTGTTGCGTGCGAACCAATGACATATGCGTACACAAGCGCGCAGCAGTTAGGGTAACTAAGCCAAGCAATTCTGGTCAAAACGTTGAGCAAACAGTGACTGCACGCATGGCGTGCGCGACTGTTTGCGAGACGAAGCGAGGAGGGACCGGCCTCCGCTACGGCATTCTCGCCGCTAAGTGGAACTGGGGCAGGTAATTGCGCGAAGAGCTTGTCTTGCTTTCTTCAACCCGCAACAGGGTAGGAGCGCCTTAGGTACTTGCGTACGCCATCGCCCGCTGTACACTGCTCAGCAAAAGGATAATTCCGCAACACTTAAGCGAAGCAAAACATATTTTTAAAGTTGTTTTATTATTTATTAAACTCAGGCAGCGCAGAATGCATTAAGCGTGCGTTCTAATTTTAAATACTTTTTCACGAAATGTTTAGCGTGGTTTCAGATGTGTTTGCACGTACGAGACGCTCATGCTCCCGTTCTGAAATAGGTAAGACTAATATCGTTGTACGTTATCCCTGGGGATAAACATGACTGATAACATGATTACATATCACAATGCCAAAGACACTTAAGCAGGGTTCGACGGAGATTTTCTCCAAATGTAGCGTTTATAGATCAGCGCGTTAACATTAAAAAGACACTTACCCCCACCCCCCCCCCCCCTTTCCTCCATAATTTTTTAAATTATAAATATGAGTTTATATGGGATTAGAGGCTATCTAAGTCAATATTTCGCTACAGAGTCACGTATATTTTACTAAAGTCAAACGCTCAACTGCTCGAAACAGAAACATGATCCTGGAAGCTCGTGGCCGCAGACATCTGAATGATGTGTACCAAGGAGAAAAGAGAAATGTAGAGGAGGAGAGAGAGTTCGCTGGAAGTCACGTAACTGCACCCAACCGCGTTTTTTTTTTTTTCTTCTCTCCGCTTTTCCGGTGTGTCAAGCAGACGACGCCGACGACGATGAAGTTAGTGCACCGTTTTTCGTGCAATTAGCGAGTTTTAGTAGACCGTGTTTCCCCTCCGTAAGCAGTCTCCGCTACTCCGGAACTCTACGGTTTCTTCGTAGCGGAGGGTTAGCGCAGGCGAACACGGTCTTCTAAAAGTCGCTATTAGGACAGTTTTAGTGGACCGTACGCTATAGCTTTGCGTACGCAAGGAAATTGCGGGTCGTGAGTGCGCATGCGCAGAACGCAATAGAAGGGCTAGCGTATTGCGTACGCACGCAACGCTGGGGATTTTGCGTGGCGGGCGTTGCGGACTAGCGGGCTCTGCGGGAAGCTCTCGAGAGATCTCGGGCCCAACGAGAGCGCCAGTTTCAAGATGGCGGTTACCTCGACTGGCGCAGCAAGGGCGTCGTGGTGTTCTCGAAGTTCTGTGTTACGTGAACGGTGAAATAACGTGGTGCTCAGCGCGGCAATTCTTTCCGGGACGTACCGCGGTCGAATCAGATCGCCGTGCAGCTGAAGGAGTGCACAGTGAAAGTGTTCACCGCTCGCAATGTGCGTCAACGCTGCGATCTGCTTAACGCTAGGCCTATTCGCTCAGTTCATCGCCGACGGACGAACGACTCTTCAAGAAATCGCCGAAGTTCTCGCTATGCACTGGACATCAGTAGGTCATGGATTTCATTCCGCGATAGCATTGATGAAAGGTGCCGTTTCCACGGGACGAGTGACGGAGGCTCCGTGATCAAATTTGGCTACGCACCCGTACTCGTAGCCTCTGTACCCCGCAGAAAAGCGCGCTGGACGAGGCAGCTGCGGCTTCGTTTAATTTAAAATAAAATGATTGAAAACGTTTTCATTTTCAATATTTATTTTCAGGAGCATGGTGGCGCTATAAGCACGCATAATTCTACGGCTCTGCCAAATTTAACGAAGATCATGCGAGGTGTTCACTCGGAAACGTAACGCACAACTAAAATCGGTCCGAGCGGGTCGTTTTTAGCGTACGCTATACTACTGCGTATTGCGTACGTAAGAGCCAGCAACGTTATACTAAAACTGTCTATTGTTTCACACTTATATCCGTTCCGCTAGATGTTCTGCGCTCGAAGATTGATTGGCTTGTACCACGAACGACAGTCCCGAAGTAGCGGCCCCACGTCCTTCGCGACGTTGGTCCTTCATGCGCCGCCATCGCTTCGTTCAGCCATACTATGAAGGTTCCTCCCTAAATGGCGTAATACATGTGGAGACTTTTTCATAAGTTCAGATTCTACCATGCGCTTGGCGAGAGGGGGCTTGCTCCCGTGCAGCGGCGCTCTCGCTGGCTGCGATATTTTTGAGAGCGTGGGGAACTTGCTCTCGCGTCGCGCTCGCCTTAATCACAAGGTGGAGCTAAATAGCAAGAGCGAAGTTCCCCCTCGCTCTCAAAAATCTCGCAGCCAGCGAGCGCCGACGATAAGAGCGCTGTTGCACGAGAGAGAGCCCGCTCCGGCCACGCGCGCGGTGGGCTCTAAACTTTAGTGAAGGACTGTATTTCCGTTGATCTGTGCAACATGTTTTTATCAATGTATTTGCAGTTTTTCGTAAACCACAAAAATAGGGTTTATATTATTTTCTAATTTTTATATTGAAAGTGTGTCTTAGATGACCCACGATTTTGTATACATTTGGTACTCTTTAATCTAAGTGTCACGTGACCATGCAGCAGAGGGTGAGCGCGGCTGAACCCGGCCGATTTTCGACCTGCTGTTTTGGGCGCGACAAAAACGAATTTCGAGCCTCAAATTGTGTTCTGGGTAGTTGGGCTCTTATAAGTTATATTTGTCGTTGTTGACGTTGTTGATCAAAACTGACCTTTTTTGCAAATATACATACTTTATTATCAATCCCCGTTTAGCTGAGTGGATTCAGGAATATCTAAGTATAAGATCGCAATACGTAGTTGTGAATGGAGCTACATCTGAAATTATCCAAGTGGCCTCGTGCATCCCACAGGGGTCCGTGTTGGGCCCGTTTTTGTTCCTTGTTTATATTAAGGACGTTTCAGAAAAGCATTACTTTTCACGTGAAATTGTTTGCAGACGACTGTGTCGTGTACCGTGAAATTGAAATTTGCAGACGACGTGTCGCTGTGCCGTGAAATTGAAAGTGAGGACGCCTATTCCTTACAACGGGACCTTGACCGAATATAGAAGTTGTGCCAATAATGGAAAATAAAGCTAAACTTAGAAAACAAAACGTGCATATGTGTTTGCAAGAAAACAATATGTCTGATAACATTTTCATTATTGACAGTACGCCCTTCGAGACGTGTTTGAGTTGAAATATTTAGGAGTATATTTTCAAGACCGTCTTTGTGTTGGCATTAACATGTAATTTTTCTTACTGCATAGGCTTGTAGAATATTGAGATTCTTCCGACGAAATACTAGACGATTTCGAGCACTTTGCGTTTCCGAAATGTGCGCGAGATTTGCTGTGAAAAAGGTATATTATTTTTGTTCTTGAGTATGCTTGTGCAGTTTGGAACCTACAAACGGCTGTTAACAAGAATAAACTCCAGAGTTTCCAAAACCTAGCAGCCAGATATCGGTACGAAAATTACAGCAGAGAACACAGCATGACAAGTGCGAAACAATCTTTATGTTGGGAATCTCTTGAAATAAGAAGACAGAAATTAAGGCTAAAACTACTTCATAACATATATTATCGCAGAGTTGGAATTCAGGGTAAAATTTACATTCCCCCTCCCCCCTCCCCCCTAATCATATATTGCAACCTGTTCGCCATCGGCAGAAGGTGTGCCATTTATTGCCATTTGTATACAAATGGCAATAAAGAAAAAAAGTACATGAATACAAATGTAATGCCAACCAGTTCCAATCATCTTCTTTCCCTAAAACAATTGGCGAATAGAATCAGTTGGCCTCGGAAGTTGATGACAATTTTGGACAATGACGCTTTTACCGCGATAGTGTTTAGAAGCTCGTGTCGTAGAAAGTCCTGCGTCGGCGGGACCAAAAAATCCCACAATGCAAAGCGCGTCGCCCACGTGTGACGTCACACCTTGGCTGCAGCGTCGCGACCTTATCAACCTGCTAAATTTGGCTGAAAAGTTTTCCGCTACATTTAGCGGAAAACTTTTTCTCAAAGTTTAGCGAAAAATGTTCCCGCCAGATTTAGCGGGAAGTTTTCCCTCAAACTTTAGCGGGAAAGTTTCCGCCAATTTTAGCGGAACCTTTTACGCTAAATTTAGCGGGTTGATAGGCTCATGACATCACAGTCACGTGTGACGTCACGTGACATAGACGTCACAAATGACGCTACCGACTAGACCACGCACACGCGCTTGCACGGCTTGGGAACGAGCGCGGGTTTATATAAGTCTTTGCGAACGGGGCCCGACAACACTATCGCGTTCAACTCTGAAAGACAAAGCTTAACCGTCCGCCAAGATTTTTTTTCTGCATTTTGAAGTGCATTTTATTTCTTTTTTGGCTTTCAAACGTCTTTTATTTATATGTATTTCTAAGTATGAGCATATGCGCTTTCTGAAATGTTCTAATATAGTGCTTCTGTATATAATTAATGTATAAATCCCCCCCCCCCCCCCCACCCACCACTGCAATGCCATCTGGCGTTATAAATAAGGTCATAAATTTAAAAAAAAATCCTTGGCGAGCACAAATACCTTGTCGGTCACCTTTAAGGCAGCGCACAAGACGGTCAAAATGGCAAAGAGGAACTTTTTTCAGAAACTGCGACATCGCGAGATCAGATAAGGAGCCACGCTTCGTTATCCAAAAGCCAATCGCGCGCGCCGACAGTCGCCTACTAGCGCAGCATCCCTCGAGTCAGACTTAGTATACTTCATATATATCATATACATATGTATATCATACTTAGTCATACTCGAGTCATACGAAGTAGAAGCTCCTCCCACCTCTTTCCACTTTAGTAGACCGAACGCTGGAGAGGAGGCAACTTCCTCGCCACCGTTCGCTCCGCTGAGGTGGAAAGGGGTGGGAGGAGCTTCCACTTCGTTCTGACCTGCCACCGACTATAGATCTGCTGCATGCTTGCTCTCCCGTTTGCCTCCTCTGGCACCGAGCAAAAACGTCGGGCTGCGGACCGCACGTTCCGGAGTTTCATTTTTACTGTGCTGCTTGGTAAATATCACTGATTATGAGATTATGATCACTACTGACTAAGCATGTTTCTGGTTTCAGTTGAGCCAGTTGGTACATAATTCAAGGAGGTCAGCCTGAACAATGAACAAACACAAAGAGAGGGAACGAACATAAACACTGCTGTGTTTATGTTCGTTCTCGGACAGGTTTTCTAGACTTCCGCGTGTCCCCCAGAGAGGTGTCTTTGTGGTTCCCGTAACGGCCACATGCGGCTGCAGATCGGCAAATAATTGTTTTTTTCCCTTTGCGATTACTCAGCGGATTAGCAGTTTTTCGGGGCAAGGTGATGCGTTTTTTGTTACCTGTGCATAGGTAAACAATATTAAAAATACACGCTGCGAATTCTTTCGACATTAAAATCGGTGCACTACCCTTTTAGGCTAAATGCAGCGGATGCTACGAGCTGATGGGACCAATCAGAGAGCGTCAAAAGCGCACCATCATGGCGTTCGTCATGTTTCTTTACGTGTTCTATCATCGCTGAACCAATCACAAACAAAAAAGGCTCAGTGGCTTGCGCTTTTGATGCTGCTTGATTGGTCCCATTAGCTCGTAGAGTCGGCATAGACCTCAAAACCTCCAAGCGGGTTTCTGTGCAAATGTTGCACAAACGAGTCTCGCATTTAATGTCTACTTCGCTACTCTTTAGACACGACATTTTGGCGAAAATTGCCTTCGAGCCCTTCGTAACTTTCTCATGATAAATGGGTATACTGCGATGATCACGCGACCCACTTGAACGAAACCGATTCTTTGCGCGGGGGTAATTCCTCATCGTAATGTAATCGAATAATAATGGTTTGCTATACACGTATACGACACACTTGGCGCGAGCACCACAGTTTGCCTTTTAACGAGTATTGCTCGTAACCGGTAACGAAGAAAGAAAAAATGTTGCTGCCTGTGTTACTTACCTACCATGAGGACATCCAACCTTATACACTACTATCGATCTTTCCAAAAACCCGCCTTCTGCGCGCTCACTCTCAGAAAAAAGGGTGTATTATTACACTTTGTCCCATATATACACCCCAAAACTTCAGTCCGACGTACAGCGTCCTATAGTCAAACAGACGGCCCAACATTTTACGAGGGGCTTGATAGCCGTGTGGTACAACTTATTAAGATAGCTAATGTACGTGTTACTGACTACAAAAAAGTAATCGGGGTTTTCTTGGCCCTACCGCAAAAACTCGGTGTTTTCTTTGTGTAGACTTTGATACGTACTTTAGCTATTTAAAAAGTTATATCGCACCGTTATCAAGCCCTCGTCAAATTTGGGGCCGTCTGTTCGACTATAGGGCTCTGTACGTCGAACTGAAGTTTTGGGGTGTATTATATGGGACAAAGGGTGTAAGAGTGCTGCTACTTAAGTCTTCTGGGCTGCGGAACTCCTTCTGCACATGCGCTGTTGCTCTGGTGTGCGTTGCGCGTGCGTCGGCAATTCAGTGACTCGGCATTTTGAGCCTGGCTGATCATGCAGCGTTAGAAAATTCTACGTCCACCGAAAGCTTAGAAAAAGCCGAGACTGCCGAGTCCCGAGCAACGTATTATCGTATCATCTTATCAAATTTATTCGGACAACTGAGGCAAACAAAGGTACAGACTCCCTCCGGAGTCAATGAACACGGAATCTCAATGTAAGAGGCGTGAACGTCCTGCCACGCGCTGAGTTCCTTAATCAGTTAAGCGAATACGTCCACTGTACTAAATCCGGAGCGTCCGCTTTCCGGCAAAACATTCGAGAGAGCCAATCACTGCCACCTCTGCGGAGGGAACTCGGCGAATGACAAAACTGTAAATATGTTTATATAATATATATATTTATATATTGTTTTCAGCGTCGTGGTTTGTCGAGCTCTCTCCGTAAATTTCCGCGATCTCTACTTCTTGCTGAAGAGTAGACGTTCCCGATTTTTTAGGGTGTATAATTTCTGGCCGACATTTCCCATTTGAGATAAAACACGCAAAAGCAAAGAAACCTATGTATTTCTAAAGTGAATAAAACATTATTACTATTATTATTATTATTATTATTATTATTATTATTATTATTATTATTATTATTATTATTATTATTATTATTATTATTATTATTATTATTATTATTATTATTATTATTATTATTATTATTATTATACCGGCCGATGCCTTGTTTGTGCTAACAGAGTCGCACTCTCCGTTATGTACAAGCCCAGCTCCTGAAGAACTGAATCCTACCACGTAAAAAACGCATCTGCTTTGAATTCTACCATATTCTGCACAAGTACTATCTGTAAATTCGTTGGTAAACTTAACAGATATTTCGTGAACTCACAAAATCTATTTTACAAGAGTTGAAACATGACACTTTTTTTTCCGCTTACGTCATCGAGAAAGGCAGGACGCCATCTTTTTCACCTCAGAGCCGGCCCTAAAAACCTTTGCAAAAAGCGCTCTCTGGCCGCCCCCATTTTGCGACTCGAGCGGCCCCTATGAGCCACGGCTTTCTGCCACCCGCCTGAGCTGTGGAAACCCGGTCAGCGCGACTCCCCACCTGCATTGTGCATTCAGATTTTGCGGGCTTTTCTTGAAAGGTTTTACTTTATTTGCCTGTTCAGGATGCTTACCCTTTGTGTGTTATCTTCCACTGTGAGAACCAGGGAAAACCAGGGCTCGTAGCCGGCTCGGCCTTCGCAATCAAGCAATCAAGCAAAAACTTTATTTTGTGTAGGGGCCTACGTCTGGTCTGGACGGCCCGTCCGGACCACGTCTCGCGGATGGATTCCGCAAGGGGACCGGAATGATTAATTAGTGTTTCTAGTGCGGTGGGCATGTCGGTGCCCGTGGGTGGAGCCAGCCATTCCTCCCAAGAAATGATGTGTGAGAGGGTTGGGGAAAGGGTGGGTGGGTTACAAGACCAGTAGGTGTGAGGGATGGAAAGGTATATTTTCCGCATTTTCGGCAGGTGGGCGAGTTGGGTCGTTTGTAGATGTGGTAGAAGATGTGGTGTGATGGAAGAGAGTTGGTCTGGGCTTCCCTGACGAGGGAGGATTGTTGTCTAGAAATTGTCTTTGGACGGTGAGGATAAATGATCCGCTCTTCACTTTGTTCTTTCAACCTCGACTTCCGCAGGGCTCGGTGAGCGTTCCTTGTTGCACCTACCGAGTAGATAGCCGGCCATGACGTGACGGGACCCGGGGAGTTTTCGCGGGTGAGACGGTGGGCTGTCTCATTTCCCTCCGCGTCTTGGTGGCCAGGTGTCCATACGAGGCGGAATTTTTGTCTGGGTAGCGGACATGTATTTCACGGACTAGGTTAGCCGTCATAAAGTGTAAGGTTTCGTCGGTGTGGTTTCGTAGGGCGCGCTGTGAGTCTGTGCAAATTAGCGTGGGATTAGTGTTACGTTGTTGGGCTGCGTTGTTGTTGTTAGGTCGTTGGGCCTTCACCGGAAACAAACGAAGAGAGCGAACGTCAAGCAGCCTGTGACATCGGCCGTTCGACTTTCTTCGAGGATTATTTCCATTGAGATAATCTCCGAAAAGACATCCTGTCTATGTTCCCGGTCTTCGCGAAAAATAGCTGATAGGGTCAGACACGTTCGTTCATTTGCTTTAGTGATGTGCAAAAAAGAAAAAACAGGAAAGAGAGAGAGAAAAAAACAGCTTTCTTCAAAACGTGCCTTAAAAGATGCCAGATTCTATTCGATCGTCGTGAAGTGACTGTCGTTGACATTGGATATTGGATATGCTGTGTTGTTTGAGACCTTTTTCAAATCCTGTTCGGATAACGCGGCACCATGGGATATGTAAAATATATGTTGTTCTATTGATTAGACTCGTTGAATTTCGTGTTGTGAGCGAGGAAGACCCATGCCTTTCGGCAATCCTTCATGGTCAAATATTTTCGACAGTTAAGACTTTTGTAGTTTGACACGGCTGAGTGTATGGTGTCGTAAAAAAATCAACATGAAAGGAAAGAAACATTCCAGCGGCATTGTTTGGTCGCGCACTGACTCATTAAAATGACTTTCATTTGTTTGTTTTTGTTACCAAAAATAGTACAATGCTTTCTTAAAGACCTCGATAAATTCTATTCGCCACAGAGCACAAAGGAAAAAATAAAATTCGGCACCAGCGTCCGGAATAGCGCCGCATACCGCCACAGCCCACTGACGAGAAAACCCGCAGCCCAGAGCTGTCGGGGCAACCCTGACGTACACTCTCAAAACCAGATACACGGGCTGTAAATCTCTTCGTTCGAGACTGCTGCCGCTAAAAAGGTCTATAGGCAAAGAAAGAAAAAAAAACACCGTTTTCTCTCTTTTTTAGATAAGCAGATTGCAAGGAAGAGGCCTTGAAATCTGCTCTTCTCGACGCCACCGAAAAAAAAATATTGAGGAATCAGGAAGGAAAACCGAAGGTCACGTTTGTATCTCGGAAGCCCATGATAACTTAAAGGGACAGTTGAACGATTTTGGCGTTGAAGGGATTTAAGATTTGTCTCCTTTTTATATACTGTATATGGTTTGTATCGGCACAAGTAAGAGAAATCGTGTCGTCTTTCACCGAAATGCCGCGAGTGCACTGCGTTTTTCGCAGCCGCCAAATAAACTTCTGGCATGATATTTCGCATCGCATCGGGGTGAGTTAGATATGTCCTGCTCAATTTAAATTTAACTTTAAAAAATATTTATGTAACGTGTGAACAAATTCGTCAAAAGATATTTACTATCACGAAAAAAAAAACACATGAGATACACTACTGCGCGCGCGGCACAACGTAAACGCACCGTAGCTCCGTGCTTTCTGTGGAACGATACTACGTACCAAACTACCGCGCACTTTCTATTTTATTTTAATAAAAATCTTCCGACGCCAGCAAAGAAAAATATTTTCGGAGCTCGGTCTGGTAGGCACCAGAAACAAAATGAGAAAAATAATGCTTAAAGTGCTGCTCGTAAAACTATATTCAAAGCGCAGCGAACTGCGCTTGGCTTTACAGCTTCCAAGCTGTGAAAGTTTGCAGCGTGAGTTTTTGACGGGATGCTTGGACGTGACTGCACAAACCGCAGAGTCCAGTATCGATCGTCAGAAGGCCTAAAAGTCGCAGTTATGATGGGTTTCTGACACGTCTTAACAAAAAACCGCCTCTATACCCCCCTCCCCCCGAGACTTACAATTTTTTAATCGAAAATTGCATTTTTGTTTTAGAAAAAGCTTTTTTGCATAACATAAAACAGAAGAGAGCATGGAGCGTTGTTTTAGTGACAGACATAGTTTTTTTTTTTCCCAAGTTATTTCATATTAGACGTGAGCTTGCGCTATTCTGAAACCGTGCATTCTATAGTCATCTATCATCGGGCAACTCTCCCGCGAGACACTTCCGACATCGGATGCAAAGCTCCCGTGTATTTTGTTTTTCAAAATCTTCACACTGCAACAACACAAAGGACAAGTTAAAAATATCGAAAAGAATATTGGTACCATTCGATATCCACGTCGTGGAGAGCTGAGAGTCCTCCAGAATCAGACGCCATCTGTTAAGAAAAAAATATCCACCAATGTCAGAACGTATGGCGTCATTTCGCATAAATTGTTCAAAAAAAAAAGATCATCGTAAATGTATTTTTAACATATTATATTCTTAGTTGAGTATTGATGTCCGCGTCTTCGTACAACATTCTATACATCATATTTTCGTTGAAACGTTTGAAAATCGCTTGTATATGCCATGCTAGAACTGCTTCGCAAATAAAGGTGTTGGACCCCAATTTGGAACTAAAACTATATAGCTATCAAAGCGCGATACCGTTTGTCTCTTTCGCTTGCCAAGTTGAATATAGCCAGATCAATGCGCAGGGCTTCGAGCGTGTTCCAGTACAGTGTACATTCCGATAGCTTTCATAATGTGCTGACACACGCCGGATGCAACACCGACTTCGTACCTTCTGAGCCACACGCTAAAACATTGGATACCCTTAAGGGTGTAAATGAGCTCGTCCCGGGAGTAGCACCCTAAGGGTGTTACAAGAAAACCCTTAGAATGCTGGTGGACATAAAAAAATAGGAAGCTGGCGACCTGATCAGACGTCTACAGATTTTTGTTTCCGAGAAACAAGTTTAGAAGCAACGAGTGCCCCATCCAGTTCATACACGCACAGAAACGGCCAATGCAGATTACAAACGCCGTAGATCACGCACGAGAGTGGAGTAACGGCCACGCTGGCTGCTCCACCACCTTAAATACCCGACTATTCAAAGACAGTCTTTGGCACGTGAATAATTTCTGCAACTACGAAGGCTGCAAGTGTGATGTTTTGTTCTCGACAATATATAACGTAAAGCCTAATCTGTTTAACTGCGAGAAATGTATTTCCAAGTAAAAATCATTGGTGCAAGCAAAGATTATTCGACATAGTTGCTGAAACGACTTTCGCTGAACTCGCTTTTAAAGGTCAAACACTACTCCGAAAGGGTGTTCGCATCACTTCACTGTAGCTCACTCTTCTACATCCTTTTTACACCCCTCAAACTCTGAAGGGTGTTTCATGCAACATCACACCATTTTACAATTAAAATTAGTATATCACTTAAAATGAAGGTGCTGTCAGTGTGTAGTGATGGGTGCAAGTATCCGGAACAGTCCTTTTACACTCTTAAAGGTGTTGAACGTTTTTAGTGCGTGCGGTTATTTTAATGTCTTCGTTTTAAGTATAGTTCCGGATTGAAAAACACGTTTTTTTGTCTGCGTTTCTTAGGAAGTACAAAATGCTTTTAAAATCACCGCATGGAAAATATTTAGGCTACACACCGTTTCAAATATAGGTTTCACAGCTGGTGCCTCGCGCAGTGTTTGGGCGTGGAGTGTTTGAGTTCCTCAAATTTCGAAGCGGCAAACCCGAACGAAATGTGCTTGGAATGTGTAAATATTGCTTATGCCTTACGCTCACAACCTTATGGACTCTTCTCATAACATATATTGTACTCGTAAAGAACCAGAAGAACAGCTCTGTCAACTTTTATTTTTAAACCGCCAACCTCCGAAATGGAATAGTTTAATTTGAATATGCTTCAAAGTTTGCGCCGAGCCTTACATTTCGGTCACATTATTGGCACGCTTTTCTCCCAACGGTTTCAGTTGACGTCATAACGAACAAAAAGTTTAAAAATACACGCTTTTGGGAACAAGTAGGTTTTTTGTAAAGTTAATGCTAACTCGCTATACTTGTTCTCATTGTACCCATCTACTACTTTTCCCACGCTAAAAAAAACAAAAAACAAACAAGCAAGACGTTTATTGCAGTCTTGATGAAGCCGGCTGCGATCCATTACCATTTAGAGAGTACCTCACGTTACTCATGTGACTCAATCCCGTCGCCATGCGCCACACTCCATCATCGGACCTGACAGCGGCATTCACCCGGAATCCGCAGCAACAAAACCGAAAGCAACCTTCCTCAGCTTTCTTTCTTTTTTTCTTTCTTTTTTGATTGGGGGCATCCAATCTCGTCACACATTATACTAAGGACCAGGCGCTAATGCTGATTCCCGTCCTCAATAGCAGTCGAGTCGAAAGTCAATACTGATGCTCGTGAGACACACGCACACGCGCGCGCGCACACACACACACACACACACACACACACACACACACACACACACACACACACACACACACACACACACACACACACACACACACACACACACACACACATCGCACTAATTTACTAGCGTCCACTGTCCCTCTCTGTGTTTGTTTCATCGAAAGAAGGAGATCGAGAACGCTGCTCTTTGTCAGACTAACGTTGGCAGCTTTGTCCGGCCAACGAATGGTGAGAAGCCCGATTCGAAGAAACTTCGATCAAGCAAGACATGGACGAGTATGTATGTTAAAAAAAAGGATCTCTTCAGGGTAGATATATATATAAATTTATTTATTTTTATATGGACGAAGCCGGGATTGCTTTTATGAGGAAAGTGATCTAGGATCCCGGACCCCTTTTCCACTCACACAGAATTGTTTTTTGCGCTACATCCCTTTGCTCGTAGTGCAAAACTCGTAAAACTATTGAGCACTAATTTTATCTTGACGCCGATTTATGCGCCAGCGCCGCCGTTATCTGATGGAAACATTCTTAATGCTGGGTGTTCCTCTCACTATAAAGAACATTATTTGCTGTGGAGCGACTTTTCTTGGCTCTACACATAACGCTCTGTGCGGAACCAAGGCAAGACGATGCGCCAGTCTCGCCCGCCCGCCCTCCCGCCTTCCTTCCCTCTCTCATAAAAAACAAAGAAGTGTACGCGCGCGCGCGCGTGGCCAGGCGATAAGGAACGCCTCGCTGTTCGAAAGAGTACGACATTGCAAGATTGAGCCCTGACACTTGGGCTGGCCTTGGTTCCGCGCTTCAGCCGTTGGAGGGCAGGACAGCTGCCGCCAAGATGCGCTTGGATAAGAATCCGAAACCAGAGTACGCGTCAAAATTGAAGGGTTTCTCAAAACATGGTAAAATACTCGGCATGCTTTATACTTGTCTGAAAACGGTTGAAATAGGGGTTATTGATGATGCCCAGTAAGTTTCTAATTAAAACTATGGAGTTCAAGTGAACAAATAAAAAGTTACTTTCTAGAAAACTTTAAAAAAACTATTTTTTCTAAACGTTATTATTTTCTTCTAAATAGGCTCTTGGGCAGACACCAACACTGCATCATCCTTTTCTCTGTGTGAAGCTTAGTTTTCGCAGGAGCGATTTGGCCTGCGTTTTCTGAAACACCCTGTATATTCCGAGTCAAAAATGCACAAACCTGGCTCCTTTCACGTTTTGTCACTAGATTTCTGAGCCGCTATCTACAAAACTTTAATAGCTATAATCTTAATATTTATATCGTACATTGTTATTAAAAGGTTCGTTAGAATTATATATAAATCTTCTATATCTCAAAAATTTAAAATTTTATGTCGCTCCAAACTTGTTTTAAATTACAAAGTTAAAAAAATAAAAAAAATAAAAAAGTTTTCGATTTTTTTTTAAATTTGTAGTGATAGTTTTCTATTATTCTGTGGTGTTTATTCATGAAAAACATGTTGTATCATTTTGTTTCTTTCAAAGTAACAGCACTGCAAAATGTACCGTCGACGCCGGTATTTTCCCACAATGCCACGGACTGGATTATCTTTTGATTTCGTCTATTTTATGACTAGATATATTTTTGTGTAGTATTCAGGTAGTGGGTTCAAGGTCAAGTAATGTACTAATAAAAACAATACCCGCGTTCGACATTTTTGATAATTTAACCAATATTCCTCTTTTTCCCTTTAAAATTTCAAGTTCTATGAGCTTTAGCTGAACTTTTTACACAAAGGCGGGACGAAAACTTGTAATCACTACTACTACAACGCTGTTTTGTTTTTTTACAGAGAGTAGTTGAAAAATTAGTACAGTGGTGGAATTATATGCGAATATTTATACCTATATTCACGATGAAGTGGGAATATAGGTATAAATATCGTTTATCAGCCACTCGTTTATCAGCCACGTGGAATTGTGTGATCTTGATTCTCTTTAAGACTTGCGTTTCGGCGTCCGCATAGGCGCCACTTGCACATTTATCCATTTGTTTCTACAGGGAGATTACACGTGACGTACTTCTGGCTCAATATCTTGCCGGCCGTTACGTTGATCAACTTACGCCGTATGACTTTCTATGCGCGGACGCGGCGTCTTCTAGCTCGCTCGAGTTATTTTGAGTCGTGATCGATTGCGCCCGCCAGAGTATAGTCGGAAGCATGACCGAGCACCGGCTGGTAATCTGTTCCTACTATACATACCTGTCATTATTAGGACTTAAGAGCAAGCATTCCAGAAGTTGACCCGACGGCGGCGAAAATGGCCGCAATAGATGCCACCAGGATAACTCCGAAAAGAAAAAGGCTCGAGGTACACCTAAGCACTTCTTATGAGTTGTGAATGCGAAAGCACGCACGCCGATCTTCGCTCTTTTCTTTAATCTGCGGCAAACAACGCGCTGACCTTGGGCGTGGAACGGTGGAGCCGCTGCCTCGCGGACACGCAGCGCCATCGGGTGAGCGATCGTTCAAACTGTCGTGTGCCTTGCGGCGCGAGGAAGGAACAGACAGCAATGTAGTTCCCAGCAGAACGAACCCCTTAGTTTATTCCCTGCACCGTATATATTGCCACGCGCCGTACAACCGATAAGAGGCGAGCGAACGAGGTGATCAGTGATAACACAACAGTGTAATAACACAGTCAGGATGACACCACACGAACTGATGCGCAGCGGCTAATGGGAGCCTCGTCGACGCGCGCCAGCCAATGGGACCGAAGCCGAAAATCTATCAGCTTAACTCCGCTCCTATTGGGATCGCGGAAACGAGGTGCCGTTTTCGCGCTTCAAACTGATGACGTCGGCTCGCTCCATGAAACAGTTAATGCTTTCGCACTAGAAAAAAAAGTAATCACTGCGTTCTGCGTTTTAAAACACATCCACGATCGTAATTATTGAGTTCTGTGTCGGCGCAGCCACTCGTCATGCTTGTGTGTTTCACCAACACCAAAAACGACACCAATTACGAAGTCCTGCTTGCAAGCTAATCGAGAAAGTGGCGAACGATGTTCCGCAACGTGACGGAGAGCGGCTTGACGTAAGTGAATAAAGGTGTTTCGAGGTACCCGCCCTAAAGAAACGCAGCAAAACAAAACAACACGTGAGAGTCAACTCCATCTAGTCGAAGTGATTTTTTTTCCGCACGAGGTTCTGAAAGTTTGCAGGGGCGACGTGTTTTTGAAGAGGCGCTTGGTACCCTGGGATCGCAAATCGCGAGAATGATGCAAACAAATTAAAACGTATATCTTCATCCTACGGATAAAGCCGGGAGGCGTAGAATGTGTAGCGTGTTTTGAGCACCATGCTGTAGCACCGTGTGAGAGAGTTTCTGCGGCCATACGAGTACATTAATTCTAACTATAACCTTGTTAAACAAAGCGGCTCCACTAGCTCAAGAAATGGGGTGTCGGATTAATAGGCGAGAGATGAGTGGTTCGATTCCCGCCGAGGAACAGTCTTTTGTGGAGACAACTGGCCGTGTTATTGTATTTTTGTTACAATAAGTCGTGGAGCTTTCGGCTTGTAAACTAGCTTTAAAATATACTTTGTGTTTAAAAAAATTATTGTGCGGCGTAAAGTAAATCTTCTACTGATCGGAATATTTTTTTTCGAAACCATACTAGTATTCGCGAATGAAAGCTCAAAACGCGGACATTCGTAATGCTGTTACCTTCTCTACCGTTTTAGAACAATTACAAACCTTCGTCTTAGCTTTTTCTGTTTTATTTTTTCATATCTTTGTTTATGCGCTAAATACTGTCGTCCATATCCTTTACGCGCTACATACTGTCGTCCACACAAGTCGCCCATACCTTCACGGTATGGGGCACTTGACTATCTGCGGCGCGCTGCTCTCCTGAGCTCAAATAAATATCAATATCAATACTACGTGCGCCTTCCTATTTCACTGGAGTTACCGCTCAACACAGCTGCCGAGATTGCATGGGCCCAATTAACCAATTAATAAACCCAATTAAAAAGGGGGCACGTCCAAATAGACCTCGTTTAAAATTATACAGTCAAGCACCTGTGAATTCTTCTGACTTATTCTCCAATGAAATTCACTTGAAAACGAGGTGAAGGGTTTAAATTGTTGCAGCCTGGACATTTCGCGTTTTAAGTCGACCCAGCAAACACAGTGCCTGTAAAGTGACGCAGAGGGCGACGCAGCAAAGGTGAGCTCCTTGCTATAAGGCACGCTTCGCAGAGAGGACCAGTTCCTCGCAAGTCTCATTAGCGCATTCCGACGTACTAATTAAGACTGGCATTCGGTGGGCCAAAAGTTTTCTCTCGGGTTAGCCGCGTGAAACTTCCTTAAATACACACTTTCGGAGAAACGAAACATTTCTGGCACTTGAAAATGCAAACCACACTAAGAACTTTTTTTTTGTTATTGTTCTTTTCAGGAGTGTGGAGTGTACTCTAAATAGACCACGGGGGTAGTAGGCTGAGACTCTGGCGAGCTGCTCTAGAGCTTTTGGCTCTACGAAGAATTCTAGTTTCCTTAAGACTTGGCACGCGAGTTTGTTTGTTTTCCTGTGCTTTCGAATTCGTGGTTTGCAGTCAAAAAGAAAAACTTGAAAAGCTATAGAAAAACAAAAACAAAACAGTCGCTACGTTTCAGCGGGCTTTGTATATTTGCGAGTTTATCATCGCAATAATTCCAGAAGGAAACAAGAGATTTTCAAAAGTTTTTCAAGCTGTTTTTTTTTCCGCTCCCAAGATTTCAAACGTTATACGTCACAGTAAAATAGGCAGAATGTTGATTAGACGAGGGCCCAAATTCATTTACTCACAAACTTATATCAAAATACAGGTATATATTACTGTGACATAAAGAGATAATTATAAATAACATTACAAAATTTAAATGTGCAAAAACTAAATACATTTATTAGGAGTTCATTGCTAAAATGACCCCACTAAGCAAATACATTCTAAAAATATTCTGGTTCCCATGGTATGGAAACTGTCGCTTAAGAGACAGAATTAACGCGTAATAGCGTGACAGGTTTTGATTTCAAATACAGTGAAATAACCTGGTTGCTCATGTGTTCCTCATCACGAAAAACAAAGGAGCGAAACCTCAAAGTACTTGCAACTCTACCTCGTACACCACTGCTTACCATGAAGCACAGCACATAATTAAAAAGTACGAAGCATGTCATACACCTGTTTAAGAGGCTTGCATGAAGGCACTCTGTATGTCCCTTACTATAATCTGACAGGCAAAAAAATGCAGCGGCAAATGACCCTCAAAAGAATTTGTGTCAGTCCACGAGCCGATCTCTTCTACTTTCTTCCTGATCACTGATGTCAAAACTTTAAAAAAAAATTGTTTGTTTTGTTTTTTAATATGGCAGCGTTTACTGTTGGCGACACCACTAGGCAGTACACTAGTCAGTACAATAGTCGCAACTGTTTCACGACAGGCTTTTGTCGCAAATTTGACAGTAGCGGTCGAAAAAAGCGAACGGTTCGGGGCAGTCGCTTCAGGCCTATTATTCGGACCGGTCGCCAGGTCTCCCGGTGGCTGAACCAATCAGTGGCGCCTCGGAAGCGGCGTGAGGTGCGCCTCGCGTTTGTTTACATCCGGCACAATGTTCTGCGGGAGTGGTAACCATCATGTACGTCAAACGACTCGTCTGGCGCCGCGTTAGCGGCCATGCTGATAACTGACCCATGGAAGTCTCTGCGGCCGCTCCAATCAACGCTATTAAAAAATACCAATTTCTTTATAACAAGCTGCACCCATATGTGAACGAGCGCCCGAAAAAGAATTCGGCCTGGCATCAAATCCGTGACTTTTGGCTTGACTGGTACATATACTGAACCACGGAACCTCCAGTGAGTGCACGCCGATGTAGCGATTCCGTTTTCGTTGCACGGTTCCGACGGACCCAGACGTATATCGCCAGTCTTTCTCTTAAAGCCGACGACCAGTTCGCGCTTTCCACTTTTCCCTCGCTTCCTCCTCTCCCCCTTCTACCCTGTCTACCTTTGCCTGTTTCCTCCTCCCCATGAGTGAGGGGGATCTTCTGCCTTGCACAATGTCGATGTTTGGTCGTCGGCCTTTAAGCGCGAAATCGACGCACGTGTAGCTGTGCGACCGGGAAAATGCAGAAATATGTGTCGAGAATACGGAATCGACGGCGGCTCTCTAGAAGCGACTCGCCGGTAGTGACCCACCGACCGCCCGCCGTGTGGACATTAACGGTCGCTAGTTGGTCCGGCGACTGCTGCGAGTCGCCCGTGTGAACGCGCCTTTGAGAGCCGGCCACGCCGAGGGACGCCGACTTCTCAGAGTGAGTTTTCTGATCCTTACTCTTCCGATCCTTACTTACCCGGCCGGGATCTACTCTTGTCTGCGCTAGTTAATCTGTAACGACTTGAAGCTCAGTGTGGCTCCAGTTGAAGCGTCCAAAGAACCCGTTTGGTCGAACGAGTACAAGCAGGCTAACGGCCGCCGAGGCTGTGGTTGGGGGATCGGTTGTCGACTGTGTTAGCGCACCGCCGCTCAGAGAGCGTGGAGCGAAAGATCGCGCTGCAGAACTCGGGGATCCTGGGTTCAATCTCCACCCCTGCACGTTTCGATCTGGATGAGCATCGTATACCGGCGTGCGGTCGTGTATCACTACTGCGTGGTACACGTTAAACGACCCCAGGAGCGGTTGTACGGCTGTACTGCACCGCACCGCCAGGTGGTCCGACGGTTCACATGCTAAAGGGCCCCTGAAAAGAAAAAACAAGTATTTTTTAAACAGTTTGGTTAGGACACGCGTGTCAAAAAATAAATTTTACGCGAAAAAAATGTTCACAGCAATACTGACGACGGCAAGATATTATTTGAAACTCACGCGCGAAGTCTCATGGCGTCACGGGTCATTCTCGGAATGACCATCTCGGTCGTGAAGGCGAAGCCGATCCACCTCTTCCACGCGCCCGAAATGCCGAGAGAAAAGACAAGTGGAAAGGAAGTGACTACAGTCCGACTAAATCGCGTCTCGCGCCGTCAATATTGCTCTAAACATTTTTTTTTTCGCGTAAATTTAATTTTTTGACACGCGTGTCCCAAACTAAATTGTTAAAAAGAACATTTTTTTTTCAGGGGTCTCTTAAGAACGTTGAGAGGCGGTATGATGTACACGTGGTGTTTAAGGCTCCAACACATTATTTCAATAGTGTAAGAGGGTCCGAGAGTCGGAGGAAGGGAAGAAGAGGTGTGCATATTCCTGTGGAAAAAACATGTGGAACCGTTTCGTTCGATGTCGGGTGGACGTGCTGTATTGCATTCCTCTATTCTGTGGCAACATGTACGTGGACCAAACTGGACGCTCCTTTATGAAAAGCTTAAGGAGCACCGTGCATCTTCTGAGCGACTCCGTCGGGCCATCACGCGGTCCACTGTGATAAGCGCGGCAGCTCTCCAGTGTTCGGTGAAGCAAATATTTTGGGCACGTATAAAGAACGGACGGCGGGGGAGATCTTGGAGGCCTTCCAGATAGTCTCTCGGGGAAGGAATGCATAAGCCTCCCTTCCCTTGCACTGACTGAGGCTGAGGGGGCGTTTCTAAAGACACCGACACGTGTCAGCACGTAAACATCGTGATTTTACTGTTTTAAAAGATATGTAGTTTTGACAACAAGGATGTGCAGTGCACATGAGCAATCTGGGGGCGGGATGCTTTTTTCTTTTCGTGATTTCTGAGCTTTCATTGAACATATCGGTTGCGAGCGAGCGCTTGTCCCTCGTAACGTGTTTCCATATTCTGTCCTCGTCTTTTGTGGGTTTTAGAGCGCAGCTCTTATGGTACGTTTACACTTGCGGATCCGCCAGCGAATCCGCCCAGCTTTGCCGCTGGGGCGAAACGCTGGGCGGAAAACGCGGCGGAGAGCCGTTAGGTCCGGGACCTATTTCTGCCGCCGAACGAGGCGTTTCGCTGACCGGAAGTGACATTCTTGCGCAGCGCGACGCTGCCTACGTCACGACTTCCGAGAGCAGCAGCGCCCGGGAGAGACAGCCGAGGTGGAACTCTCGCGCCTTCTCGTCATATTTGACGGGATGTTACGAGAACAGATGCCGCAGCCGGCGCTGCCGCCGCCGCTCGAGGGAAATAGATGTAAACACAATCCCGCTCGTCGTCGCCGCCACCGGGAGCGGATTCCGCTCCCGCGGCAGCGGATTTCTTCTCAGGTGTAAACGTACCATTAGGCGCCCGTTTCCGGGCTGAGAGGCGTTGGCGTAAGCGCGCTACATTTAGCGAGAAAATTGACGTCACCTGACTTGGTGTCATGTCACCTAGGAACAAATTCAGTTTCTCCGCTAGGTTTAGCGGGAAAACTGACGTCACGTGACCTCAACAGCAATTTAATTTTCCGCTAAATTTAAGAGGAAAATCGACGTCACGAGACCTCAACACCAATTATGTTTCCCTCTAAATTTAACGGGGTCTATGACTTCGCATGTCTTGTTGTCACGCCACCCATGGACAAATTCAGTTTCTCCGCTAGATTGAGCGTGAAAATCGACGTCACGTGACCTCAACAGCGATTCAATTTCCCAAACAATTTAGCGGGAAAAATGGCGTCACGTGACTTCAACAGCAATTCAGTTTCCCCGCTCGATTTAGAGGGGAAAATGACGTCACATGACTTGGTGTCACGTCACCTAGGAACAAATTCAGTTTCTCTGCTAGATTGAGCGGGAAAGTGACGTCACGTGCAGAGGAGGAGGAGGAAGGGAGAGAAAAGGAGGGGATATGAGGAGGGCAGGGGATAGGGGGAGGAGGGAGAGGAGAAGGAGTAGGAAGGAGAACAAGGAAGAAAGGATGAGGAGTAGGGGAGAGGAGAAGAATGGAAGGAGGAGGAGGTGAGGAGAGAAGGATGAGAGGAGGAGGAGGAGGAGGAGAGGGTACGGAGGAGGATGAAGGGCATACCCACCCATCCACACCCTCCCTCCTCCTCCTCAAGAGCTGTACTCTAAATTAGCGTTAGAGATTTGTAAACGTCTTTAATTTTTAAATCAGGATTAATAACTACCAACTAGCCCAACTTTCCACCCTTCTGCGAAAAATATGTTTGGCCCAAACCCCGGCGCTCATCCAGATGGCTTTCCCGCAAGCGGAAAAGTAAAATTTTTAGCATGTGAACCCTTCGCCTGTGGAGTTGGCTGCGAAAGGAAAAAGAAGGCGACACTCTGGCTCCGCCTTCTGGTTACTCTATATAAAACTATACAGCTGCTCTCTGGAAAAAGTCTAGGCTTAGCTGCCGCCTCTATGATTGAGAGGAGGTAACATAAAAGAGCTGCAGCGACAGCGCCTTGCTTCGGAACGTATCCTGCACGATCCATATCCTCGTGAGCTTTCTTGATCAGCTTCAAGACCATGCAGTCACCTTTTGCATTTGCACTACGAAATGGTAACTTCGTAGTACAAGTGCACTACCCTTCCCGGTGAACAAGATTACCTTAATTGAACAAGATTACCTTAATCTCTTATCAGGCACAAGTTTACATATACTTTACAAACACTGTGGCCCTTTTTTTTCACGTTTCGTTTATTTTGAATTGGTTTTAAATTTGTAATTCTGCAAAGCGTGCTACACCGGCCGCCGCGCTGAAAAAGTTATGCTGGGAACTGCCTGTACAGGATTCGCTCTGGCATACGACGGAGGACGCGCAGGCGAGCTGGTTCGGGCAGGCGAGCCACTGTACCAACCACTCTCTTTCACTCTCTCCCTCTTTTTCCTTGGTGTCATGTGGCGGATATGGTGGGATGAAGGTCTATTGTTGGGATAAGCTCGGGCGAAGTCCAGGTGGGTCTGATAGTTAAGCCGTGACAAGGCGCTCCCGCGTTTGTCAGACCGATGCCCAAACGGCGCATTTTTCATCCCCGGTGGTTAGACTAGAGTTTGAGGCGTGGCTGCTTTGAGGGTCACTATAGTGATGATGCATGGGGTGTCATCAGCATCTCCATCGCTGTTAAATGAGCCGGAAAACGTCGTTTTGATCAAACCGACTTACTTTTTTTTTGTAAATAAAACTCCTCAGCATTTGGTTTTGGTTTCTAAAGCTTAGAGTGAGGCGTCGTGTATTTCTTTCACATTTATTTACGCGTATCTATCAATGGTACCATGCAATTTCGAGAGCAGGAAGTCCTACTCAAAGCCGGCGCCGAGCGTTATCGTGGATCACGTTACGAGGATGCTGATTTTACTTTATCTTGTAATTTGCGTGAACCGAGCCTAATCTTTTGTCTTCCAAATGTACCGAATTAGTCGCACTAGTCTAAAACGTAAAAGAGCGCGGCTTTTTCCCGTAAGAGCTAGACTGGTGGCATTCGCGGCAGCTATTCTAGTCACGAGGGTAACATTTAACGTTTAGTCCGAGTCGTGTCCTGCCCACTCAATGTGGGCTGCAGTTGAATGTGTGGAAGGCTAATCGCGTGCTCTTTGCAAACGCCGCCGTAGCAGTAAAAAGCAAAACACAAAGCTTATCAACAACAAGCGCGGGGGGGGGGGGGGGGGCGGGGGGGAGGGGGAGTCAGTTGTTGATATGTGTACGATAGCGCGCGGACGACGTGCGAACCAAAGCGGGAGCGAAGCGTGCGAGCAGTCCCTTGCGTTCACCCGAAGGAGAGGTTAGGGCACCCCTCTGAGCGGACCGTTCAATGTGGCCCGCGTGACCAGATTACTTGCCGCGAATGACACCAGTCTATCACTCGCCGGAGAAAGCCGCGCGCTCCTGCGTTCTAGACAAGTAGGATTGGCACTTATCTTTTCCTTCTGCGGTGCAACACTTTCCCCTTACCGACTAGTCAGTGAAGGTAGGTTCCACAGGTAGCGCCATCTTCTTCCTTATTTTCGCTACTTTGAGGCGTATCACGGTCACTGTCGGTGGACCCGGCCGACCTTTTCCCCAAACGTTCGAACGTCCTGCAGAACTAGCCAAACTATGGCGTAGCGATCGCGTAGAACCGTTCGGCGACATGTAGTGCCCAAAGTTGACGTTTATGGTTTCACGCAGATCGACAGACGACCTAGATGAAACTTCTCCTGTTCACTGCCCTAGAAGAAAAAATGCAATCGTTTTTTCTTGTTTTTTTTTTTGGCGTGTGTGTGCAGGTACATGCAAGAAGCGGTGAATGCCGGGAGGTACTTTATTGGCAGGCAGCCCGGTTTCTTCTCCGGCTGCGCGCATCACGGTTTCACCTTTTGAAGCCTGTCTGATGACGTCATAACTTTTGACGTCAGTGGCAGCAGCGGCGGCCTCAAGCAGTTTTCTCCGCGGTAAAATAATTGAGCGGTCCTGTGTGAATTTACAGTACAGTCACAGCGACAGCTGTGACAACTTATTGGATCAAATGGCTTACACATTACGTGGAGGAACCATCGCCAATGTGTGCTCGGATAGTAAGCACTCATTTATTTTATATAGAGAGAAGCCCTGTAACGAAAGCGGCGTGAATTTCAGGTGGCGTGATGCAACGTCACCACAACTGCGGCCATCCAGTGGGTGCTGCGCGATACTCATCTGTCATACTGTCCCCAGTACATCGGGTTTATTAGTCGTCGCGTTGAAGCACCTAGCGTGGCTCTGTAGTTTTGCGCTCTCTTCACAATCAGTGTGCCCGAGCGATCAGATCCTAAGGAAGTCTCGGTGGATCTTTTTTTCTTAATTTTGTTTGTATCGACGATGGACGCCCTACAACTACAGCTGAATTAACTACGCAGTTTGTATTGAGGAGAGGAGCCGATAACAGCATATCGCTGTAAAAAGAGACATTCAACTGATTTGTACGCCTGTCAGAAGTGGTAGCACTCCAGCTGTCCCACATGATTTCTAGTATTAAAATAGCTGATAAACGATCCGAGTTATAGAGAGAGAATGAGAGAAAATATGTCAGAAAATGTTTAACATTTGAGAAACCAAGCCTTAGAAAAAATATCTGAAAAGTTCACTTACCAGACGCAAAAAGCGTAACTACCAGACCCCAGGGAAAAACTTAGAAACATTCTTTATCACCTCAGAATCCTTCCCGATGCGACTAAAGTTTCAGTTGACGGCGTCTTGAAAGCCTCCGCCAAATCGTGGCTACCCCAGGCCGAGGTCTCCATCCCGAAGCTTGGCACTTTTCCTCCGTGCGACCGGACCGAGATAAGTGAAGCTTATGCTACGGATTTAGACGGAATGGTTGGGAATGGAAGCTTCTGTGGGGCATGGTATGTGCTTAACGGCTCTAAAGACATTCCAAATCTAAAAGCAACGAAAACATACTTTAAGCATCAACTCTAGCCAGCTACGCGGCATAGATGAAACAGGAGCGACATAAGCCAGCGATAACGAACTTCTTTATAATCCTTCGTCCGCTGTTTGAGTTTCTTCTTCCTGCACGACGCGCCGAAGTGTTTTGGTTAAAAGATTTATAAATTTTAATTCAGTTTTGATAAAAATAAAACGTATCTACTTCGTAATACCCATAATTCTCGTTTAATATCCATATACACCAAAAACCAAAAAAAAAGAACAAGTAAGAAACAAGCTCTAGGTTCAAGGTACTTGGAACATGTGAATGTTTGCGGCATGTCTGAAATCCGTACTACACCCTGTTAAAGGTTAAGAAAAGCAGGAAAAGCTGCTCCCATAAAGCTATCACCTAGGCGAGCGGGGGTCGGCTACGTTAAAGGGGAAAGAGTGGACGGCTTTGCGGGAGGAGGTCTTAACATGCACCAGGGTATCAGCGTGCAAGTTAGATCCGTGCATGTAAGCAGAGGGTGTACTACTGTTGCGTATAATTCTGCCCGCCATTCTCCAGGGGTAGGAGAAAAAAGAAGAAGAAGAAAACTAGTAAACAGAAAGACTTAACGAGCGTGTTGTCGTACATGTACATTTGTAGGCGTGGAGAGTTTACAGCTTTTATACGTCCATTTCTGTCCCTATGTTTTCTTCCCGGTTTTGATTTTTTTATTCCAACTAAAGAAACAAAGCAGATACTAAAAGCAAATTAAATTTCAATATAAAGAAAAGACGCTGTCCGTGTAGCAAGTGCCTAAAGTACTGCGCGTACGTTGAACGTGTGCGTCGGCCAGAAACTATGGAATGAAGTCAAGGTTTTAATATATTTTGCGAGCCATCTCGAAATAAAAAATAAAAAAATTACACCATCTTCCCGAGGGGAACCATGGGGTGATGCGGAGCATCGTGTTGGTTCCGAGGAAAGAGTCAGTTGCGTGCTGACGTCGAGAGATGGCGCCACCGACTGCCCTAGCGTATACCCCCTACGCGAGCCTTCGTCGCGGCTCGCGGCAGAGAAACTTGGAACGCTCGCCGCTCGCCGTTTATTTTTTTTCACACTTGAAGGAGAGGAGACTAGAGGAGGAGAGTTGCGCGTGATCGCGCGGTGTGAGTAGAAGCGAACGCACGCGCAGTGCACGCAGCTGGTAGAGAGAGAGAGCGAGAGAGTAACGCGCAGCTGTTGGAGAGAGGGAAGGAGGAGAGTTGCGCGTGCGTGGTGTGAGTGTGGACTACAAGGCCGCGGGACATAGACCCGAGCAAGAGGTGCTCCGCATCTAAAAATCACTCTTTCATCTTTCATTTCGACCTGGTGGGTGTTCAAGCTTTCTCTTTTCTCCCATTTGGTACATGACGATAAAAAAGAAAAAAACGGCTTTCCTTAAACTTTTTTTTTTTGCATACAGAAAAAAAATGAAAGCAGTTTTGATATTGCCGCGCAATATCAAAGAAGAAAAACAAATATGTCGGCAATATCAATAAGTCCGATGTAGAATAGTTCAATGTTCGAGAGCCATAATCCAGCAGTGAGAGTAATTGGTCACTCTATAACGAAAGACAAATGGACGTCCCCAAGATGGTAGACGGCAATGTTCTTCACCAGAGCAGACTTTTGCAGCCAGCATTAGCGTTAACTTCCTATACTCAGTACAATGTCACACGCATTTGATCAAATGCGCGTGACGTTGTACTAGATCTTTATACAACCGCGTTCGCAACCGCTTTACGGACTCGGATCCGCTTCCAGTGTGGATGCGCCATTAAAGAGGGCCCTGCAAGGACTTTTTTACATGATTTTAATTTGCACCAAACCTGAGCGCACTGAACATAGTAACTTAATCAAACTTTTTTTTCTCGAATTTTGCTTTACTTTAAAAGTTATAGACCTTTTTCAAAAAGGGCGCCGCCATCTTGATATATCGACACTTCCAGTATGGGCGAAAACATTGTTTTGCCGTCGCCACGCCAATAGAATGCAATTAGGAGATAGCGTAACCGTCACCGATTCTCGTTTTGTCTCCCCTCTATTTTTTTACTATATGCAGGTTGAAACGTTTTAATATTTTTTCGTCGCCCATACTGGATACTTGGCGGTCGGTGGCGAGAGCAAGTGCAAAAGGTCTATAGGCAAATTAAAATGACAAAACCAAGCAAAAAATAACCTCCTTCATGACGTCCTTGCATGGTCGCTTGAGTGGCCGTGAACTAGAGGAGGGGTAGTGGGCTCAGCAAGCGCTCACGGCTGCCGCACTCCGTGTCGACGGCACGAAGGGCGCCACTAAAGCATGTTCTGGATAGGCTGTATGAAGCGGGCAGCCAGGGTGGCTCGCATTGCATTTGCTGCGAGATTAAACACTAATTCGGCATGACACTTCATTGGCCACAAACGACAGCAAACACGGGTAAAGATCATTTCAGAACGGGAACCACTTCGCGCTGCCATACCGCCAAACGGCCAAACCGCAAGCCAAACCTGCTCGCCGAATTCCTCGGAACGCTCCCAACCGTCGGATCCTTGAGCCCGTTTACGACCGCGACGCGCCGCCGCGTACATCCTGGACCTTTATATGCATCGCCGCTCGTCGGCGCCTGATCCCGCTACCCATTTTCTAGTATGCGCCGCCTTTTCCACCGCTTGGTGGCGGGTATGTCGAGGGTTATTTCTTGCTTCCGTACTTTATAAACTGCAATTGTTCCTTTTCTGATCTAAAATACTGAACAAAAACTACTTTCATATGTAATTGAAACGGTTCGCGCCGTATATATTGTGTCTTTCGACTAAAAAGAAGCTTTTAGCGGCTCTGACCAGTAGTAAGCACAGAACCAAAGATTTCAGATATCGCGCGCTTTCGGCACTGCGGGTCGCCCACGTAATTGGAGGAGGTTTCCGCGTCGCCCGGTTAAAATATCACGCACTTATATCTAGTTACTCTCTCCATGCTCGCTGGCTCGCCCGAACCCCAAGAGATGTGGAAACCCCAAAAAAGGTAGACGCTTAAATATGATTGCAGGGCCCCTTTAAAGGGGTGGTGCGACGATTTTCGAACTTCGGTCAAATAATCGTCGGAGTTAGTCTCGGTCATTTCTATGTCCAAGAACAGAAAAACATTTCTGCTTCCGTGCTCTAGCGTTTATTTAAAACAAAAATGGCAAAGATTGAAGTTTTTCGCGCCTCTCAACTCGCGCATCGGCGACTGAGTACTTCCGAGTCACGTGCGCAGTGACATCTCTGGGAGATCATGTCACTTCCGGATGGGCTTTGTGAACTCTGTCTTTTGGTCCTCCTTTGATTCTGAACACCTTGTCAACCGCGTTCTCGACCAACGCGGCGACATGGCGTGTTGGTCTCTGACACCACGCACCCCTGAGGGGTTCGTCGAACGGAGGACGATGAGAGAGAAGATTCTGGTTTACGAACATGGGACTTCATTTCGGGCACAAGAAGACACCGCACTCCGGTAGGCACCGTCCGTAATCGCGGCGGACGGTACGATTGTACGCTGAGAAACACGTGACCACTAAAGTGCAGGCTCTTCTCTGCTCCTCGAACAAACCAAACTGCCAGACATTACTCGAGACGTTGTTGAAGCTCTTTAATCTATGTACAAATATTTACGCAAGATGTGCTCTTGGCACAGAACAGGTCATCGGCAGACCGTTGGGTAGACCAAGCAGTTCGATCGTCTCTCGCTTGTTCTCTCACGATACATCTTTTTCGTCATCGTTAATGCGCTCCACGTACGCGGAAAAAAGATGCTGTCTGAGATGCAGCACAAACAAACCCGGGAACGACGGGGAGGGTGGCTGCGCAGGGGGCATGGTTTTGTTGACTTCCGGTAGATGGCGACATGACAATTTAAAACATTTTAGGAACAATACTAGACGTTTCACGCATTGCTGTATGCTCATACGACAAGATTTTAAAAACAAATAACGTTAAATTGAGCACAACATTGCACAAATCGCTAACTTACAAACGACATCCCCCAGAGTATGTCACGCAGTAGTTCCTGTGACCGCCACACGCGGCTGCAGATCGGCAAATAATTAGTTTTTTTTTTCCTTTGCGATCACACAGCGGATTTGTTGTATTTTGGGGGAAGGATGCATGTTTTCGTTTACTTGTGGAACAATAAACAATATAAAAAATACAAACGGTAAATGATTTCAAGCTTAAAATTGTTGCCCAGCCCTTTTAAGCCGGGGTCACACTGCTTATATATCATACGAAAGACAGTCTGCAAACACGGATCACCGCAGTATTCCTGGTTCCGAATGCCGCGTGCCAAGTTTCCTCCTTCAGCTTTTTGCCATGCGGCATTCGAAGCATGAATCTAGCGGTGACTAGTGTTCGAATCTGTATGCCTACCGTCTATTGTATGATGTATGAGCAGCGTGACCCCGGCTTTAATGTGACAGTGCAGTGGAAGCTACGCTCTCGCCGGACCAATCAACCGCCTCTTTTTCATCACCATTATCTGAGCGCGATCACGTAGCGAAAGAGCGACGACTGACTGATTCATCGAGAACGTGGCTTCCACCTCACTGTTAGATTAGGGGTGAATTGAGTGTGGTATTAGCTCACATTAGCTACACGTTACTAAAATAGAGAAACCAAATGCCGTTATTTGTTTATTCATTTACGAACTAACGAAGCAGGTTACTCGTTACAGCGATTCGAAAGGAACACGATACCTAAGCTAGAAAGTAACTCGTTAAATTTCTCGTTACTCTGAGTGTGTCGTTTTTATGAAGCAGTAGCCACTCGCAATATTTGCCGTGGTTAATATTGGCATGCTTTTTAAAACGTTCATTTCTAAAGCGATAACTGCGGCTATACTGACACACCTTGTGCAAATTTTTTATGGTCTGTCTAGCGTTTTCTCATCGTGAAACTGACAAGAACGAGATGTGCAGAGAACTAGGTTGCGCACTTGTGTTGTACACGCTCCCCTTCAGAAGTAACTGTTTTCCGTTACTCGCCACATCACCTAAAAGTAAACAAAATACATTACTTGTTCCTTCTCTTAAAAAGTACCTTGGTTGTTACTTCTTATCAAAGAATAAATACAATACAAGTAACGACCACGTGAAAGTGCCCACTGGAGTGCTTGGAAACGCGGCTAATCACCCCACGAACTGCATGATTGGCAAGTCCGCCTAATCCGTAGTTCTGCGTGATTAATCTTCGACGGTGGGCACACGCCCGTTTTTTATCAAAGTATCCTCCCCACGCGTATTTCCTAGGAACATTAGCAAGGCCACCTCGGGCTGACCTTCCCATACTGAGCTACCATTTGGGTGTTAGTTCTTGCCTTTGTTTGTTTCAATATCAGTCCCTTACGAATTAAACATCCATCTTTCTTTCCACGAACAACGACCTGCCGTCAGTCTTTCCTTTTGTAAATTTATTTATTTCCGTTTCTGCAGAAGTGACACCGCATTGTGCGAATGTATTTTAATAGGAGCGAAGCACTGCAGAAACCAAAGTATTCGGTTTTCGTCCTTTATTGTCAGTGTCTCTCCTGGTGAACCTATAAAAAAAAGGGCCAGCCAGGCGAGAGAACCACGCCATAATAAAAACTATCACAAAAAACATTTTTAACTTTTTTTGTGTGTTAGGGTACTTTTACATTTCTTTTTTTGTGAGCTTAAGAACGTTATATATATCTTTAAGTTATATACTTTTCTAATGCAGAAATACGTGGTATTTGGTATAAGTGTGGTCAGGGAAACTGCCAGTAGTTCTTGTTGACGGCCGTGGATCTACTCAACTAGCTAAACCTTCCGTTATGTTTGTTCATTTTTTTTTGAAGGCTCTTCACATGTTTATTTGCTTAGTGGTATTACTGTTCTACGTCATTGCCTTGAGGAGTGGTAATACAATATTGTGAAATATATCTAGACATGTATGGTGTGCTTTACAAGAGACCAGATTACTCTAATCAATTCAAATACGTTTCCTTGCGTACTGATCACAGAAGTAATCGTTTTACGTTTTAAATGAAATTGTTACTAGAAACCGCTACAAATGTTGCACACTCACTTGCAACCCCTGCCCCTCCCCAATACTTTTATTTAAAACTCGAGCTCGGGCTTCGCGCCATTCAATTTACCATTGAAAAAAAGCCCGTGACACCTACTGAGAAAGGGTCCTCGTAAACTGAGAAGAAAGTGAGCGCGCAGTTTAAAATTAGGATACCAGATATATTGCGGGGAACAAAACCATATATAGAACAACCACAAATGAAAAAAAAAGATTAAGTTGTTTTTAGTTTTACAGGCATGACCTTTTCGATGTACGAAAAGTTGAAAGTGCTTAAAAATATTTTTTATCAAGAAATAAAGATGTTATGAGAACATAGACTTTAATAAAACTATGTTTCAGAAACGGTCTTTCCTTCCTTAAAAGGAAAGAATCTTTCCAAAACATTGTGTTATTAAAGTCTCTCTTTGTATTCAAATTTTCCTTAGCGTAAGAAAAGCTTATATCTGAAAAATCAGTGGGATTGGGACCCTATTCCGAGTCAAAGGAGCTAGGCTCGATCAAGGTTCTTTTTTCCTAAAAGAGTTCAACGCAAAAATAAAAAAAAAAGATCCAAACATAAGACCTAGGCAAGCTGTCACCCTTTGCAACATGAAATAAATCTGAAAGGTGTCGCAATATCGCCCTGTAATTTTGAGTGCCGCAATAAACACAAAATAATCCTGCCCAATTGCGCAAAAAAACGTAATTAAAAAACGAAAACGCGACTGGAGTTACGAAGGTGCTCCGCGTGAGCGTCTTTATTTGAAGAGGACTGTACTGTACAATCGCGAGAATGTGCAGGTACGCGTATCCATGGCTCGCGCTTAGATCTCGATCGATTTCTTGAATTTTTACATATTTCTCGATCATAATTCTATCCATCAAAGAACGCTATAAGCATCGTCCATTGCTGTTATTAAGTATACATGCAAAACACAGACGAGAATACATAATAATCATAGAATTTCGGAAGGTAATGGCAAAACTAATCTTTTAAGTATTGACTAATTACTCTGAGTGATTAATCTATTTGAATACTCTCCAACGGGAATATCTGTGGCTCTTGCGTACTGCTTTCAGGGAAAGCATGCGGTACGCAAGGAGCGATCATCTAACTTTGCTTAAAAGACATTTACCATACGATTCGCCGAGTGAAGAACATCTTGTTTATTAACTGCCCCGCTAAATTTAACGGGGCACAATAGACGTCACGGGATGTCATGATATCACGTGGTACTCTTGACGAGACACCGTGACATCACGGTGTCATGTGACCTGCCGTCACATGACGGCGGAGTAAGGTGTCAAGTCATGCTGTCATGTTTCACCACGACTTCACTTGCCCTGTAGTGACACAGGACGTGGTCACGTGACCTGACATTACACGCCATCCGGTCACATGACATCGATTTCCCCGCTGATAGCGTTTGAAGTCCACTGTGGACGGAAGTTCATTCAGATATTATACTATAAACTATTCGAAATCGTTTTAAGACGTAGCTGCTTCGGATTGTCGCTTCAGAAATTCAGTGTCTCTTTCTCATATCCGTTCCACATTCTAACTTCAAATATGGGTTGGCGAGTGAATTCAAGGCAGGTGAAAAGTTCATTCGATTTCCATCGTCAGAAACCATGAATAGAACTCCGTTTCTTCATTTGTTCCGATTTCTTTTGACCATGCAGCATCCCTGCTAAAATGTGGGACATAACAAAAGACATAATCCGAAATGCTTCCCCGAATGAGGATTTCCTCCCATTTCTCCAAATCTCTGCTTGAGATTATTATTTATTTGTTTTTATTTTAGGTTACGCTGCTAACCTTTTTCCTCGGCGTAAGCTCTCGTCTCAAACCTCAAAAGCAGCTCTAAAAAAAAAATGTTTCTTTGTGTGTGTGTTTTTTTTTATGCGAGGAAAGGGTTTGTAAAATTGTGTTTTGTTCTTTCTCTGAGCAGACTCCTAAACAGAGAAACCTAAGGGAACCAGGCATGTGTTCATCCTTCTCGACAAGACTCTATTCAGGAAACGTTCCTGTTCTTTCTTCATTTTTTTTCTTTTTGTTAATTTTTCGTTTCATTTTAAAAACGTCTTCCAACTCTTCTGGAAATTTTTAAGTGCACTGTCTGAAATGCAACCAACCGGGAAAAATAAGGAACGATCGTCACAATAGGAGTTGGACAAAAAAAGAGGGCTCGAAACTTTTCTATATGCCTAATTTTGGCTTTATTATTTTTTTTAAGCGTTTGAATGCTCCACTTTATCTCAAGCTGTGACACTGTCCTACAAAATGTTTTCTTCGTGAGATCTTAAAGATAGTTTTCATCGACCTTCTTTAAAAATAAAAGTATTTGTATACGTAGTGCGCACGTGACTTCCAGTAAACGTCTACAATATTTTGTTCCGTTCCTGTGGAAGATGTTCAACTTTTCCATTTTGAAAAGAAAAAATAACCCCGTAAAACAAAATCAGAAAAAAAATTGGCGCAGGAGCCGAGACAATGTCTACGTGGAAACGCTGAGCAGAAGGACGAAATACTTAAATGACATGTGACCTTAAAATCCATCGAGGACGCAGATATCAAATCTATCAATCTTGATGCATAAGGTAGGTCACCTTAACAGTTTTTTAACAATCGATCGAGTATCAATAAAAAAATATGCTTTTTTTTCTTTTCTTTTTTTTGTTGAGGAATGCAGTGTGTGTGAGCACTGGTTTACGCACGGAGACCAATTTTTGGACCCGCGAAGCAACTGTGCGTGCTCAGTACTCGAAATGATGACGTTTGTAACTTTCCGAGAATTGACCGCAGATTTCCAAGAATTCTTCGCAAATCGCACGTTACCGCTCGAGTAGAGCCTTCTATGAAAACGAAAAGTCATCCAAGGAAGAGAATTGTTTCACAACGAAAGAGGTAAACTCGTACGGACATCAAGGCCTGACTGGTTTTAAGCTTTCTTTTCTCTCCCTGTATTTTCATCGCAACGGTTCCTGCCTCTTTTTTTACTTTTTTACTTTTGAGTTAAAAAAATTTAACCCAAAGAACAGCAGTTTTGCGTGTTCAGGAGCTAAGGAGCGTTCTGCGCATCTCTGGCAGAACACGCATCTCAGAGCGGAAGCTCATCCCACCGAGCCAGCACCGGTAGGAAATATACTTTTCCGGCAAACCTTCAAGCATAATCTAAAAAAAAGAGATGTTTTTATATTTTTTATAAGCTTTGCAAAACAGGCGTCAGCATCTATCGGGCGCTGGCTCCTTTCTAGAAGTCACGGCCGCTATATATTCTCGCACCACGGCGGTGGCGACCAGAAAAACCAAAAGTTGCGGGGTGGCTTGCAACCGTCCGTGGTACGACCCCAGGTTCCCCCCACACTATCAAAACGCTTCCCGTACCCCTACTTTTCCCCAGCTACAGGGAGAGCCAATCACCGCGATTTACAGAGGAACCTCAGCGAATTTACCAGGCTGTAGAAATGATTTCACCATAAAATGCAGACAGGGACGTGACATTGAGCATATATGTTCTGCGTAGTTTTTTTTTTAATTTTGTTTTTTTTTATTATGGCGAGATTTATTTTTAAGTTATAACGTGTTTTTTTTTTTTCAGGCTTTATTTTTTGTGGAATGCAATGCCACAGCCTGCTTTCTATTGGGGAAGCCAGGCAGATGGACAAACGAGCTGAGCACCGTTATATAGAAAAGAGCTGGGAATGGTAGACAAGAATCTCTGATATTAGTACAATGCACGGCAGTGACCACTTCCGAGCGACGTTTGGAACATATTTGGAGGTGGTCAGGTCTCTTCAGTAAAATGGTTCCTTTCGGCGCATATAACGGGGATTCCATATTGCCGCACACATTAGCTCTTCTCTCTTTTACGGTAGCCAAAGAATGTATTGTTTTTATTGTTGTATTATTTTTCTCACGAATAGTGAAGGGAGGCTATGGCAATGATCAGCTGGCCACTTGCTCTGCGGGAAATATTTAGAAAAAAATAAATTACAACAAAAGAACATTTAAGAATCAAGGTAATTCGCAATTCTTTTTCGAGAAATTTTACGATATTGATTAGATAAAAAAAGTGAAAGCCGTTTACAACTCCCTGTAACGCCGAATTAGAGCGCAGCTCTTGAGGAGGAGGAGGGGGGGTACAGGGGGGGCCAAGCGACCTCGGGGGAAGGGGGGAAGAGGGTCACATGGCCTCAGGGGGTCCTTGACGTCACTGATGACGTCATCAATGATGATGACGATGACGATGCGGATGCCGATGACGTCATCAGTGATGATGACGATGACGCTGCGGATGCCGATGACGTCATCAGTGACGTCACTGATGACGTCATCGGCATCCGCATCGTCATCGTCATCATCATCACGTGACCTCTGGAGGTCACGTGACCAGGGGGTCACGTGACCTGGGGACCACGTGACCTGGGGGACCACGTGACTTGGGGGTCACGTGACCTCGGGGGAGGTCACGTGATCAGGGGGTCACGTGACCTGGGGTCACGTGACCTCGGGCGGTTACGCCGACGGCGACGGCGACGCCGACGCCGACGCCGCCTGCTCGAAACGGGCGCCTAAGAGCTGCGCTCTAAAAGGTTTGCTGACATCAGCGAAAGTATATAAACTTTATGCCTGTCACAATGCCCCTAGATCTCTTATTTACTTTGCCGGCTTCATTACCAACAACTCAAATAGCGTCGTGTTAGACTCAAGTTCTCAGAGTGCCCTTACCGCAATTATAAATAAGCACACAAAGAGTCGTAGAACACTAATGTTCGTACTCTTCGTTGACTGTACTAATTAGTTGGTGCCACTAGCACGACAAGCGCCGAATTGTATACGCCGGCAAATCAAAAGCAGCTTGAGGCCGATATATTTTTTGCAGTGCCCCTGATACAAGAAATATGTGGTTTTGTGGACATAGGCGACACTCGAGCAAAAGTAAATAAATAAAGACTTCTCTAACATTTTAACTTTTTTGTCTTCAAGCAGCAGTCTATTGAGAACAATGTCATATAAGAAGAACGTAACAGTATCACTCATTATTCAAAAAACTTGGCAAATTACAATTTTTAGCTTCAGCGCAATCATCCTCAATGCTAGCCAGGGTAATGCGAATAGTAAAAAAAAAAGCGCGTGCTAACATTTTCATTGTGTTTGCTGTGAGTGTATCCGATAATATTTTAGTTCATTTCTGTTTGAAAACGCCAGCCCTAGGTCACGAAGTTTACGTTGCAAATAGAGAAGCGATATGAATGTTAGACAATGGGAGTAGAAAAGGTGGCCTGGATATCTCTTCATCAGGCTTAATATTTGCCGCCGTATTATCCTTCCCCTTCTCCCGGCCAGTATGGGCTGCAACGCCCGGTTTTGGCTTTTCTACGCCTGGAGCTCTCGACCCGCTTCAATCACTTCGACTTTGTCAAATAACTAAAGAAGACGCCTCCATTTTTCGTCGCAGCACTAGCTGTAATCAGAGGTTTTCAGCAACCGGCAGGGAGGCCAAAGAGGCATTAGACGGCTGTTGTAGCTCATATTGACCACACTGTTAAATCCTCTAGTGCAGTGGCTCTCAAATGGGGGTCCGCGGACCCTTTGGGGCCTGCAAAGGCATTCTAGGGGCCCGCGAAGCCTGCCTCATCAGTCAAGCCCGGCAATAAAAGTTGTCTTTTCTCAGGTCGAGAAGAAATATTTCAGTTTTCGGGCGAGTTTTCTTGTGTGCATTTCAATAAGAGAGGACTGCTTCACACTGGCCCTTAGTAATATCTATTTATTAAATTATTATTATATTTAACCTATACCTTTCCCCTCCACTCCACCACGAACGGGGTCCTCCATCAACTCCGCTGATCCACAAAGGGTCCAGCGAAACATCGATGGTTGAGACCCACTGCCCTAGTGTTATGGCTCTTCTCACCTAGTATGGCTTGAATTTTCCAAGCTGAAGTTTCGTGATTTTGACGTTTAAATTTAAGCGATCACGAAGTTATTTAAAGTGAGGCTCAAAACAAGTAATGCGTGAGAACCGTCAAGTTCTGTGACACCTATGAGGATGATCGAATCATCGTCGACATGTCTCAAACTCAGGAGGTTTCAGAAACTTGCTTCTTGATGTGAGTCGCTAGGAATTCGATTTTCGCTGACGTATCTTGCGTCTTTATTTGAGACTAACTCTTCGGGTTGGCATTTATTTGGTTCTCGTCGTTTTTTATTTCTTTTTTACGCGTGTGCGTGATGAGTTGAGCAGAAGGAGATGGGGAGAAATAGAGCTCGAAAGAGCACTGTTGTAAACGACAGTCTCTTTTTTGGATGTCTTCAATATATTACGCGTAAGCACACGCACACCACGGTTGAAAGTCACACGAGCGTGAAAATTGAGTTTAGATGTTGATGACTTCGTGACATTACCTCAGATTGCGTTTCGATGTAAATCGAGGTACCTCAGAATTCGGCGTAAGTTTTATTTTGATGTGCGTAATGGAAGAGCCTTTGAGGCAAACTATCTGCAAGTTTTATTTTTTTGTTTTCTTTTGTTTCAGTTCCTTTTATAAGAAACAATCTGAAAAGAAACACTGTAAAATCCGCAAAAATAGCTTCAGCTAAGGTATCTGCTGCAGTGATTGAATAAACGCGGAGGTCCCAACTTTTTGAAACCTATTCATTGTAAAGGGTGCCATCGCTACACAGCAACAGCGAATAAGCCCACGGCTTTTGTACTGAGGAATGCAAGTAGTACAACTCGGAGAATATGCGAGTGGCATTTTCTGCAGGACAGCATCTATGGTCTCGTTACCAGTGTCTGCATAAACTGCCCGCTTACGTGATGAAACATAATATGTTTCCCTTTATGATATGTCTTCAATCAGTGCGGAAGCACTTGTTTCTACAGTTAAAAACAAGATTCCAAGTTCAGCACTTGGTTAAACACATATTTTGGGTAGGTTCAAATGTTCAAGTGAATGCACCCAAAAATTTAAGTTTTCTTTTTAGATTTTCGCAACTATTATACCAGAACTGCAGAGAAGACTATTCGCAGCGAGAGGTTTAGGTATCGCCACCTGGGAAATTTTTTTCACAACCCAAATTGCCGATACTTCAACTTCCTCATCTGGTGCAAGTACCGCATGTGCAATGCCAAGCTTCAATGCACTACGAAAATAAAAACATCACCGCGTGAGTAGCACGTGAACTACCCATAGTGAGGTTTATATTTAGGAAAACAGCAGCGCCCCTCGCGAGCTTCTCACAGCGAATAGCGAGTATCCACTTTTTTTAATTAATGAGGTGTTTTCTCTATCCTCCGGGACACGATAAACAACGTAAAAATGACGAGATGCAAATTCGTTTAATCTTACAATCGTTGCACCCGCCTTTAAGGCTTGTCAAAATGTACTCGCCACTCCAACGACCTATAGGGGCGCCACCACCAAACAAACATGGCGGCTGGGTACAGGTCGGGACGCCCTTTTCGGAGGTCGATACGGGGCAGAGTCATAGTAGTTTGACGTCATGGACATCATGTCCGGTTTTCGTGAAAATAAAGCCTTGTCACCTTGACATCCTTGCTTGACATCTCCAGTTCGCGCACTCCTCCGGAGCATGCTCCCAGCTCGTTCCTCCGAAGTCAACCAAACTGTCATCCTCGGTAAAAGACGGCCCATGACAGTCGTTTGCAAAGCGACGTAGATGGAAACAAATCGCCGCGGCGTTTTTCTCGGCCTCGGAGATGCAGGAGCGAGCCGACGTTAAAAAATATACGTTTGAACTACGAGAGCGTCACCAAGAGCCACGTAAATACCTGTTCACATTCGGAGCGGACGCGGGCGTTTGATGGATGTGCTGGATTCGCGCTGTTGGACCGCGAATTGGTAAGCGCTTCGGAATTGATCTTTTACGATTGCAAACTCGATACTGACGTGACACTCGGCAAAGAAAGGTTGGACCAGCACTACGTAGCTCCCACGAACTGTTATACCTCCACAGTGTACGTACAGTCGTGTCGGAATAAAAACGGCATACTAATAACAAAGTGCACATACCGTGTTGCGAAGGTAATCCATACGGCGTTTATTTGAGCTTCATATCACACATAAAAAATTACACCATCTTCCCGAGGGGAACCATCGGGGTGATGCGGAGCATCGTGTTGTTTCCGAGGAAAGAGTCAGTTGCGTGCTGACGTCGAGAGATGGCGCCACCGACTGCCCTAGCGTTACCCCTACGCTAGCCTTCGTCGCGGCACGCGGCAGAGAAACTTGGAACGCTCGCCGTTTATTTTTTTTTTCACACTTGAAGGAGAGGAGACTAGAGGAGGAGAGTTGCGCGTGCGCGCGCGGTGTGAGGAGAAGCGAACGCACGCGCAGTGCACGCAGCTGGTAGAGAGAGAGAGCGGAGAGAGTAACGCGCAGCTGTTGGAGAAGGAAGGAGGAGAGTTGCGCGTGCGTAGTGCGAGTGCGGACTACGACGCCGACGCCAAAGCCGCGGGACATAGGCCCGAGCAAGAGATGCTCCGCCATCTAAAACAAGGAGATAGAATCGATGAGTCCCTTTTCGACGACAGCGTCCGTCACCGCTGCCTCAGAAAACAAGGAGATGACAAAGGGAAGAGATTGACCTCTTAATCTAAAATTAAGGTCAGCGATCAAACTATAATACGGGAAGGGTCCACAAGGATCGCGCGGGCGCGTATTCCATTCAGCAAGCCAGCCAGTCTTGGGCAGACGGTTTTGTCCAAGGACCGATCGGAGCAACGCTTCGCCGTGTCGGAGTGCCTGCTAGGTCCATATTCTGCAGAGCTCGCTTGGTCGGTGGAATCGTTGCCGTTGTAGCTTTTCGCGGGCGTTTGTGGATCCAACGTTCATGTTCGTCGTGGACGGTTTCAAGTACTACCTTCTTTTTTGCTGCTGCTTGAAGTCGGGACGCGCGAGAAGAGCACGTAGAAAAATAAATCTCCGTTGGTCGTCGCGACCAAGTAACTGAGCGACTGTCGGTCATGCTGATTTGATCGTAGAAAGTGCGTAAGGCGGCCTGAGACGGCTCCGGAGCTGTCGTAGGGTTCCGTCGTAATCTGCGCAAAACTTACGGGAATTTCGTTTCGTGAATACGAATTTGTTCTTACGTTTTGTCGTACGTACATTTTTGGCGTAAGATTGTTTCGTGAATCCAGCCTCTGTTCTTTAGCGCAAGGCACTGCAACAATAACATGCCGCGACCGCCGCCTCCCCCTGCCCCAACACTGGACACAACCTGCAACAAGCTCTCCACAAAACGTAAAAATAAAATAAAAAAATATTGTTTCCTTGTTTGTACGTTTTCGGCAGTGACGTCACGGATGTCAAAATAAATTACTACAGTAAACGACTTAATTTTCGCGAATTTCCAGAATCGCCTACAATTCGCGAAAAATAGGTCCCCGAACAATGCGAGTAAAATGTAAACACATTGGAATGTATAATGAGATCCCACCGCTTCGCGAAAATTAGAACCCGCGTATTATTCCAAAACTTCAGCTTTGTCCTAAATCGTGAAGTATTGAACCCGCGAAAAATAAGTCCTTTACAGTATATTATTTTGACGGTAGCCATCAACTGCCCCGTATCGTCCTCCGAAAAAAGGCGTCCGGTACAGGTCGCGCCGGCTCAGGCTGGGCTGCCTGAACGGGTGGCGCATTCAATTTAACAGATTTTCTTCTGTTTAATGTTCTCTTTTATAGGTATTTGAACTGCGACGGTTAAGTGTGACCGGTGCGCATAAACCTGCAGAGCAGAGTTTTGTTTTGCCGGTGCTTTCGGGGATTTCGTTCAAAACGGGCTCCGGAGAGACGGTAATAGACTCTAATCAGTTTTGATCAGCTAAGGAAAGCGGCGATGACTACAGAATTGTTCCACCGAGAGTAATTTTCAGCAAACTCGCATGCCTCGACCATGCGACTTATCTGTCCGCGAAATCGAGCTTTTGTGCGTATCCGCGTTTAGGAAACAGCTCCAGTCGTCTGCTCGGTCAGCAACACAGGCTGCAGGAAAATTACAAAAATTAAGCAAGCGCTTCTTGAGCCGAGGAGCATGTTAACCTGCTGGCAGCTGATACTCGTATTTCAATTCAGGTTTCAGTAGCAACCGAGAAGTCATTTTGACGAATATGCGGGTTATGTATTATATTACGTACTACGGATACCCTAAGCGATATTAGTATATTCTTCGGGTTAAAATATGAGCTTAGTTGACTAGCTATTAGGTGAACTGCTGAATAGAAGTCATCTTTCTCTGAGATCCTTCTACTGTTCGCCATGATTGGCTGTCGCTGTGTTCAACGTGGAAGTGGGCTCGCGGACTTGTGGGTGCCCGGTACCAGGTGTAGTCGCTGACAAGGTTAGGAACGCAGGCCGTGACTTACGACATCTACGCTTCTTGATTTCGGTTTCATTCTTGGGTATTTGTATCGGCCATTGCCGCCATGCCATCGGCTGGGGAGATTTATATGGTACTAAGGTAAGTACCCGGAACTCACCAAGCCCTGCGTTAACCTGTCGCGCTCGTACCCTGTCGCGCTCGCACGTATTGTAAGAAAACAATTAGATGTGTCGCGTGGATGTTCGGACGTCTGGAAGTTTATTTGTTGGCCTTGAAGCGTGGAAATGTTGTCCATCTATTGTGGAGTTGTAGGATGCTTCTTGTACACCCGACGCACTTTCTGAGGTGAAGTAGTCGCGCTGAAGATGATTTCTTTGTGCAGATAGGTTAAAGAGATCAGCGAACTCATCTTCGACCATCGGTCGACGTGTTAAGGTTGCACGGGTGTAATGAATGTGACTTCAGTAGCCAGGCCAATTTTACAAGTTTCGAATATTTTAAAGGCGTGAAAATGTTTCTTCAGAGTGATTCGTAATTAATTAATTAGATTCACACAATGAACAATCGAGATGGCAAGCGCATGGAACGATTACACACGACGCACGTTATTTTATAAGAAGTTTCGGAGAGATTTTTGTTTTTGTTTTTCATCCAGTAGGATAAAAGAAAAGGTGTCACTCTCCAGAATGATTGCCGATTCAACGCAAATCAGAGTTTCACAAAACTAACGATCGGAAATCTTCGTTGTAGAGTCCCTGAAACTGAACACTGGTGCGGATAACTACAAAAACATAGAAAACATTTTTCGCAGGAAATATAGCGAAACATTTTCCGCCAAATTCAGGAAAAATAATTTCGTGAAATTTCCCGCTAAGTTTTGCGGGAAATTCAGCGAAACTTTCCGCTAAATGGAAGCAAAGCAGGGAGAGGAGGAGATCGGGAGGGGGAGGGGAAGCATACCCTCCCTTCGTCCTCCTCAAGAGCTACGCTCTAATTCTGCGTCACAAAAAATTGTAAACGTCTTTCATTTTCTTTTTATCCATCGAGAATCTTTTTTAAGGAATGCGCAAATGCGGAGTAACCAAAAACCGGCACAAATTGGGACCAGTCCGACCCAAACACGCTTCGCCGACGGATTCGATTTTGTGGTGACGTATGCGCTAGCGCTATTAATAAAATTCAAGAAAGCGACTTCCCCACCATATGTCAGGACCGCCTTGCGCGCTTCGCCGCCTCCCGACAAGCCTGACGCCTGACAAGCGGTCGAACTTTTCGCGTCGCGCAGCATCACGTTTCACCGTAGAACTTGGCGAAGAGCGAACGCTACGGCCCCCGTCGAGCCAATCAGAGCGAAGTGAGCGACGCACGTGACAGCCCTTAACAAAGCTACATGGGCGAGAGTGTTACCTATGCAATAGGAGAAGAGGGGAAGGAGTGTGTCCCCGGACATCGCTCTTGTCCACCTCGGAGAATAAACCTGTCGCTCAAGACTTGTCTCCGACACAATTGTACTCCGTGACACTAAAGCGCCGTTCACACGTATGCAACTGAGTAGGACGGAGAGAGACAAGACCGGTGTTTAAGCCTTTTGTGACGGCGGAGGACCTGTTCCTCAGCAGCGCATCCGGTCCTCCGCTTTCGGAACAGGCGTATAAACCGGTCTTCTCTCTCTCGGTTCTTCTCGGTTGCAAGTGTGTGACGGCACTTAAAACTGTGCAGTACAGCCAAAGCTACAGGGGTGGGAGTGAATCCCGGCCTGTTCAAGAGGAGGCAAAGGAGGAACGGGCGAATCCCAGCCATTCTTTCCCGTTCCTCCTTTCCTTCCTCTTGAACAGGTTGGCATACGCTCTCTCCCTGTAGCTTTGGCTGTACTGCACGGTTTTAGTGAGACCGAGTATCGTACAAAAGCGGCTTTCTTCTCCTTTCCGCCCGCGGCTTCGACGGCATTGCGCGCAACTAGTGATATAGTCTAGTCACGTGTTTCCCTCCGACACGCTGAGTGGATTACTGGGACCGTAGCCTTTGCCATTTGCCGAGTTACTGTCGGACGCAGTTTGGAGTTCTGCTGGTGGGTCGGTGTGTCTTGCTAGGACCGTATCAGATCAGGTTGCGAGCCCCGAGGGCCGAGTCCTACGCGGAAACAATTTGAGACAGACTTCCTCGAGCGATAAAGCCAAGCTCGCTCCTCCCCTCCCCGCCCCCCTCTTTCCCTCTCCCCTTCCTTCGTGTCTCCCCTAGTAAAGTATTTGGTTTCCCTACCACTCCGACCCGACGCACTGATGACGTTAGCTCTGATTACGCGCAATCGTGAAAAGTTGGCGCTAGGAGTAGAGGGCGAGAAAATGTCGCTGCCTCTCGCGTACGTATGTCGAGGACCGCTATAAATTTGTCTTTGCATCGGATGAGAGGAGAAGACGATAGCCTAGAGGTACGAGAAGTTAGTTTAGTATGTCATTAGCGTCAAGCATCATTCTTTTTTGAGCAATGTGCTTTGTACGTTAATCTGTGTAATACGACAACCAGAATGATCGAAACCAATAAAAAAAATATGTAGCACAATTATACACCGTCCTACTTAAATAAAGTGATGAAGAATATAGTATAAAGTGCCATTCTAAAAATACACGAAATTTGAAGAAAACGAAGAAATCTCAAACGTATACTACGTGTAAAGCCGCAGACACAGATTGTGCAGCATGTTCTCAGCTGCGGAGTTAGTTTATTTATGAGCTTATCTAAGCAGGGGACTCAATCTAAATTTCGCTAAATTTGGCTAAATTTAACGATGCAGGTTTTCCACTAAAATTGGCGGGAAACTTTTTATGCTCTATTTAGTAGGTCATAAGTCCGGTAGCTCTTTACACGTTTGCGTCGCACTTTTTCGTTACACTTTCTGCGGGCATTTTTAGGCAACTTTAGCCGCATACAGATTGAACGTAAAGGGGCGGCGTCTCTCTGGGTTGATTATTTACTTTGTACTCTTGTTCTTCTTTCTAGAACATGATTCCTGGAAAAGCTTCATCTCGCCACAACAGTGCTGGCACCTTTCCAGCAGATGCCGATCCTTGGATATGACGTTCCTGCGCTGGTGCTAACACAAGGTGAGATTGGGCTCCAAGAAGTGAAATACACTAGTGTGGCCTTTCACGTGGTCTTCCAGAAAGGGGGCTCTTGAACTTAAAATTCTGTGACTGCATGAACTAAGAAAACTGGTTAAATGTACTACAAGTAAGGACCAAAAGCCTTAAAAAACCTCTGACACGCCAAAAACAAATTTTTTTCATGCTAGGCGTTGAAATGGCATGTCAGGACATCACAAAAAAATATTTCAATATAGAGTTGCGTAGTTTTTTTATAAAAAAATAGAAATACGAGGCCCAATTCAAAGTTCCCGCCGTGCACTGTGACGTAACAGTGTACCGCAAGGTGTCGGGGCGGTCAGAAGGGAGGCATCGCCGGAAGTCACGTGAGTTGTATCGCTCCTCGTGCTTACCGCAAGCGCGTGTAATATTTTTTTTAATATTTTTGTTATTCTCCGCATTTCCACGAGCGATCCAAGCAGACAAGGTTTCTTTTATTTGCTTTTCATCGCTTAATGTTGCTGTAAAGGTAGAAGAAGCGGAGTCAGTGAATTGACGTGATTAACTACAATGCCTAGAAGGAGCTGTGTGAGGGACTGTCCCGGTATTTCAGCAACTGAAGAAGAGATCACACTGCATGCATTTCCGAGAGACATACATCGGCCGCATGTGCACCTAGTAAACAAGTTCTACTCATGTTCTAGACAAAATACGTACTTTGTGCTCGACGTTTACTTGTACTTGGTACACAAACCAGTTCGTATTCTTTAGACGGCAGGCATCTTTAGCCTGGAGAGTATCCGATGATTCAACGACCTCGGTGTCTGAACCTTCAGCAATGCGATCGGGCGTGTCGTATGCTAGCAATCCTAATTTCTGCGAGCGTTCTAAATTTTTTTTAAAACTTGATAGCTTGTTTTGCCCTTAGTATAGCCCTGTATTATCGGACTGACGGCATGCACTCGTACACTGGCTTGTACTCGCAACGCTTTCATCATTGACCTCCATCACGTCGATCCACTGACTCTTCGTCCTCAAATTTTACAGCACGCAAACGAACCAACGGTGCAGCGATAAAGAGCTAGTGGAACTGAAACTTCGTTTTCTACAATCGCTCGTACAAAAAGCAGAATAAAAAAAAAATCTTAGGCACGGTCGCGGAGAGCACGAGGAGTGAAACTCACGTGACTTCCGGTGAACCCACTTTTAGTGACGTAGGTCGATGCCTCCCTTCTAACCGCCCCGACACCTTGCGGTACACTGTTACGTCACAGTGCATGGCGGGAACTTTGAATTGGGCCTCGTATTTCTATTATTAAAAAACAAAAACTGCGCAACTCTGTATTGAAATATTTTTTTTTGTGATGTCCTGATATGCCATTTCAACGCCTGGCATGAAAAAAAAATTTTTTTTGGCGTGTCAGAGGTTTTTAAGCGCCGTTCACACTTTTCCGACCGAGTACGACCGAGAGAGACCAGACCGGCTTTTAGGACCGGATGTGCTACAGCGGAGCTGGTCGTAAAAGATCGCAAGAGGGTTAAAATCCGGTCTGGTCTCTCTCGGTCGTACTCGGTCGTACTCCGTCGCAAGAGTGTGAACGGGCCTTTAACTTTAAATTCTGTAAATCATTAAGTGAGGATATTTGAAAGACAAAATATCAGAAACAATTGCAGGTGCACCTTGTGAGTATACTTTTAAATCAAGTTATTCGGAGCTGAGAACCCTTGCGGCTAGAAAAACGCTTTACGGGAATTTGAAAGTTCTGAGGGAAGCTATTCGTGCTTTTGCCGTTATACGGTCGCAGGATAAGGATGTCTCGATATGGGATCGCGCCAAAGCAGAATGTCAAGACTTCGTCGTGCCCCCCCCCCCCCTTCCCCTAGACTCCATATACGCACACGACGATGGAGAGTTTTAGTAGATTGTTCCGATGAGTTCGATAACGATACCCGATGCTCCGTCGACACCTTTGCACAAGCATCGTATCGTTATCGGGTATCGTTATCAGAGGTATCGGAACGATCTACTTTAACGTTTTATACTTTGAATGCGCAACCGGAATCCAAAGTACAATTTTGTAAACTAATTCTTAAAAGAAAAAGACGTAGCAGCGTCAATTAAACGGTTTGTTTTCGCTTTTCTTCCTGCCCAATAGAACAAACACGTTTTTCTTCGCTTGCAATTTTTTTTCGGACACCGACATTCGCGAAATTTTAGCAGGATAAAAACATCACCCAAAAACACCTTTGTAAAAAACAAATTCATTGCACACTCTTCATTCGCCTATTTATAATGGTTTTGTCCTCTACAGACGTTCAAGAACAACATCATTTAGAGAAGTACGTTGGTCAGCGGGAACAAAGCCCGTCTACAACGGGATTAGACAAACAGGCGCTGAGCTCGGCCGAAATTTACGGAATCCGTTTACTTCGACTACAAAGAGAGCGCGTTACAGGAACCCGTAAGATGGGGGTCAGATGATCCGGGCAGAATGACAACAAAAGGATAGAAACGGCATCGCGTAAAACGAAACATCGACTTAGGGTTCCACCGGTAACGCAGGAAACCAGGCACTATCGAGGCGAGGAACCCGCACATGTGGATGGCAGCCGATCCTTCTTTTTCACGTCGCCATAGATAGCCCTGACAGCAACCTGAGAAATGAGATTACTCCTGGTTCTTGGCTTCTTTGCTCGGCACTTTGACTTGACGTACGAGGCGAGAAAATGTTCCCAGAGCATAAAGAAAATGGGGACCGGGACGCGAGTGTCCGTGTAAAGAGTGCTAACGAGACGCTCGCTTGAAAACCTCGCCTACCCATGCACGAAAAAATAAACAAAAAATAAAAAATCTTATGGGTAATTTTTAGGTATCACTATTTTTATAGTGCGTACTAATTTGTATTTTACTGTCACCTGAAGTTTATGTAATCCAATAAGAGGGCTCGGCGCTACAGCTCGTTATCCCGATCGTTCAAAGGAAAAAAGAGCGAAGCAAGTGAAGGAGATGGCGAGAAAACATGCCTAAGGATGTCTGACAGAACTTGTACACAGTTTATAACTGTGTGTGTGGTGCGCGCGTGTGTGCGCATGTATGTTCTCTATTTTTAACAAATACCTGAATGTGTGAGGATTACTGAGTCTGTTGAGTGTTAGCGCGGTTTTACTTTTAGAGTCCATATTTCAAACACTGTAGTTTTCACTCTCGCAACCAGTGTACATCGCTTTCACCTTAATTTTTTATTTTTTATCGTTTTAGTTAGCCGGGTTTTTATCTTAGTTTACGCGCACGCCCAGCAAAATCTAGAGCGCTTCACAACACATTCTTTGTACTAGTTTATTTCTGTATACAGTGATTGATGACACACAAAACATCAAGAAGGTTTTTTTTTATACAAAAAATGACATACATTATTATGCGGCTTTATCCGACTTTTGTGGCTCTGCCATTGTGATAATCGCAAGAAACGCATCATTCCTTTGCAAATGGCGTGGCGTACTGACAAGGTGGCCGAGTCTTTGCGTGCAGTGGCTTGACATTTACATATTAACTGTTTGAAGTCTGACTCGAGTGCAATACGTAAACTCGACCGGAAGTTTTCAATGTGGGGTCGATGGTGCCACGGACAAATGAGGCGATTTCTAACGACGTTACGTAAACCGTTACATAGAGTCCCTTCCCAGCTGGTTCCCGACTAAGCCGGGTTTTCTCGTCAAGCGCACTGTAGTGATCGACAGTTTAGAAAAGAAGGGCGTGGCGAGCCCAAAGTGTTTCATCGTCGCTTTGAAGCCAATAAGAACGTCGAAGAACCAATCGCGAAGCAAGAAAGTGGGAACATAATGAGCTACGCCCTCCTTTTCTTAATTTCTGAAACTGTCCGTAATTAACAACTCCGGTTGCTAAAAAAAAAAAAGGAAGAGTCACCGATGTTTACGATGATTCTTTCTATGTTGCGCTTCTTCGCATCATCCCTGCATAGTGGATGGCTATTGGTCATCTTAGGGGCTGTTTCTACTCCGACGTCCATGAACGCAACGCGCGCCGAGCGCGACCGACGTTCGTCGGCCACCGCGACAAGTTACGCCGCGCCGAGAAGCGCCCTAACAATGGTGTTTAAGCGCCGTTCACACATTAGACAGTTTTAGTATAGCGTTGCTGGCTCTTACGTACGCAATACGCAATAGTATAGCGTACGCTGAAAATGACCTGCTCGGACCGAATTTAGTTGTGCGTTACGTTTTCGAGTGAACACCGCGCATGATCTTGGTTAAATTTGCTAGAGCCGTAGAATTCCGCGTGCTTATAGCGCAACCGTAGAATTCCGCGTGCTTATAGCGCAACCATGCTCCTGGAAAGAAATACTGAAAATGAAAACGTGTCCAATCATTTTATTTCAAATTAAACCAAGCCGCAGCTGCCTCGTCAAGCGCGCTTTTCTGCGGGGTACAGAGGCTACGAGTACGAGTGCGTAGCCAAATTCGATCACGGAGCCTCCGTCAGTCGTCCCGTGGAAACGGCAGCTTTTATCAATGCTATCGCGGAATTAAATTCATGACCTACTGATGTCCAGTGCATAGCGAGAACTTCGGCGATTTCTTTTAGAGTCGTTCGTCCGTCGGCGATGAACTGTGCGAATAGGCTTAGCGTTGAGCAGATCGCAGCGTTGACGCACATTCCGAGCGGCGAACATTTTCACTGTGCACTCCTTCAGCTGCACGGCGATCTGATTCGACCGCCGTAGGTCCCGGAAAGAATTGCCGAGCTGAACACAACGCAATTTCACGTAACACAGAACTTCGAAAACACCACGTCGCCCTTGCTGCGCCAGTCGAGGTAACCGCCATCTTGAAACTGGCGCTCTCGTTGGTTCCGAGATCTCTCGAGAGCGTCCCGCAGAGCCCGCTAGCCCGCCACGCAAAATCCCCAGCGTTGCGTGCGTACGCAATACGCTAGCTCTTCTATTGCGTTCTGCGCACGCGCACTCCCGACCCGCAATTTTATTGCGTACGCAAGGCTTTAGCGTACGATCCACTAAAACTGTCTATTTACAACCAAGCACGACTGAGAGAGACGAGATCGGTTTTTAAGCCTCTTGCGACGTCTTAGGACCGGCTCCGCAGCAGCGCACCCGGTCCTAAGACGTCGCAAAAGGCGTAAAAACCTGTCTGGTCTCTTTCGGTCGTACTCGGTTGTAAATCTGTGAACGGGCCTTTACAGTCCAGCGTAAACGAGCGCGATCCAGCGGGCCCCGACGAATCGCCCCCACTTTGCGCATGCGCGTCTCTGTGGCAACCGCATCGTATCTACAGGCGGTAGCTTGCGCCACCTAGCGTACATGCAATCGGTCAATGTGGTTCGTCCTCGTCGTGTTGTCACGCTGAAAACATCCAGTCCGGACAGTAGTTAGCAGTTAGAAAACAAGCAAAGGATGTTGGTAAAGAGTGCAACCCAGCATTTTTTTTTCTCCGAAGTGTCACACAAATGTCAACGGAAAAACAAAAACGAAAGAAAAAATAAATAAAAGCTTCATATCGCGCCCCTTAAATCTAGCTGCTTCGCAGGTCCGCCGCAGTCGTGCCAAGTGACTCCGGCGATTCCGCCGGAATGCTTCGATGAAATCGATGCACTTGATATTCCACAGAGACCTCTTTCTGATACATAGCCGGTGTGTAATCATCATAGTAGACTTTCACACTGACCCAAGAAACGGGCACCGAAGAGAGCGGACGATGCTTAAATTACGCAGTGTACGCGTTTGAAATCGTATATAGCGTGTACTTTACAGAGCTTATACACACAATACAGGGTTCAGTACAATTTCCATCGCATACCGCCACTATTGTTAACAATCTGAGACACCCCAGTTGAAAATATCTCGCAGGCTATATAGTTCAGAGGTTTCATTATGACCGCCGTTCTCGTACATTCGACGCCGCTTTTTCGATCGGGAACCGCCCGCTGCCGGTGAGTGCGACTAGCACATGATGATATATATATAGCACACACATTAGGTCATCCTTAACTCTAATTAACCCTACCTTTGGCACGTTATTGAGCTCCCAACTTTTGTCGGCACCCCAACACCGCGGCCCACCACCATCGGCTCGTTAGGTTCATAGGCCCAATTAGAATCGAGAGTAGCGCATTCTCCGAGCGGTCCACGTCCACGCACACACTCGCCCAGCCGAGCGCACGACCGTCAAATATGCACACAAACACGGGAACTCAACAACAGCACACGACAAACAAAAAGACAACAGCACATGACAAACAAAAAAAACACGACATGTTCAGACCCAGAAATGAGCATCTCGCACACTCCGATAGTCCGGCTGGCACCGACGACCCCGGATTCCCAAATGAGGCACTCGCGCGAGGGCTTCTGAGATAGTTATCGTCGTTGAACTGCGCTCGTCGACGCCCGAAATGGAGCACGCTCGAATCTGTCGTGAGCTACGCCGATGGTCGCCAAGGTGCGCTACTCTATCGTTCCGCTCGACCTGCCGCCGGAGTACAGACACTCCGCTTGCAGCAACGTCGCCCAACGCGGTCGGGCGAGCGCGCCCGTCGACGTTACTTTGGAGTATAAACCCATCTTTACTCATCAAGCTATACACTAACGGCCGGGAGACGCATAATAAAAGCCCTACAGAGCACAAGCTCGTCTGCTTCGTTTGCAGGGGTTGTGGTGAAGTCGCAACGCCGAGCTCTGATTGGCTCTGATTGATGGTTAGTGGGTAGATCTCAAGGCAGCTTGCTTTGATGTCTACCTACTACCCTTCAATTAGAACCAATCAGAGCTCGGCGTTCTCACGTCCCCACAACCACCGCAATAGGAGCAGACGACGTTGCGCTCCGTATAGCTGGGTATGGGATTTTGGAGAACGTTTTGTTCCCCATCATTGTCGTGTGTCGAAAATGTTCCTTTAACCTCGCGTAAAGACTATAGCCGTTGCCTTGCACAATCCTCCTGGAGAGGCTGTTACACCAATACCAGCTATAGATAACAGAACCTGAGCACCCCCCCCCCCCAAGTGTCATCACTACTGAATCCACGCAGCGCCGCCTATCTTGCGTCAGCGTCGCCGCCAGCGCGTCTTGCGGCTTCTCACCACGAGTGCGATGTTAGCGAGAGGCGGCGCCAAGACGCACGCGCCTGCCGCTTTGCCGCTGCTCTCGCCAAGGTTCAGCGTGCTTGCCGCTTGGGGCGGATCGGCGATCCCCTAACGATGACAAATTACGAAAGCCTTGTTTTATAGGTGGTATTGAAGATACGCCTTGACTGACGGGGAAAAGGTTCTGTGTTTTTGAACTCTTGGGACGGGGTCGCAATCTATTAAGAAATTTTAGAATCGCGCTAAGATAAATGATAGGTCTATGATAAAAATCTCCTTACCTCGAGCGTTTTTTTTTATTGTACTCGTTACTTTTTGTAGAACCCTCGGGTGACCGAAATACCATTACATAAACAAAAACAAACTCGATGGTAAAAAAAAAAAAAGTTCGGTGTTGCAGGGAGGATAGGTTGTCTTAAAGCCGTTTGCAAAAGTAAAAACAAATTTTATTTATATATATATATATATATATATATATATATATATATATATATATATATATATATATATATATATATATATATATATATATATATATATATATATATATATGTTTGTATTATATTGCTCCACCTGTAATGGAGAGGTCCTGGGTTCGATACCCGGACCAGGTGGATTTTTTCGGTCGCGCACCAGTCACCTAGCTGTGTTTGGATATTTGTGTTTGTCTTTTGTCCCTTTTGTTCCCCTTCTCCAAGGATTATTTTCGTCATTCTTGTCCAGCTCGCTTGCACCTTTGCATTTAATTGCATTATATATATATATATATATATATATATATATATATATATATATATATATATATATATTGTTTACTTTCCCTGGATACGTTTTAGTATTTAGCGATATATTGAAAATCTCTACGCTTATGACCATGCAAAACCAACATTACGTTATTACGTGTTTTTTTGTGTGTGTGTTTTTTTTTGTACGCACCAGAGGTCGTAGGATAAGCTGGAGGAAAAATACGAGCATTTACCCCATCAATTGGCAGCCAGAATAAGAGATCACGTCAGATTATGTCCCGTTCATGTTTATCACAGCCACTCGTCGAACGTGGCACAGAGCAGGGTGGGTAATGAGCTCCGAACATTGTCAGAGTTTGGCTAAACAGGTCACCGCAGTGGGACACATTGGACATGCCCAAACTCGAATTTCCGCCGAGGCATTGATTTCAACAGAGCCGAAGCCGAGTGCTCATGCAGTTCTGATGTCTAATCCGTAATCCGGACTCGTGGATCGGAATTTCCACGACTACGCCAGTTTTGTGATCCGCATTGCTAGGTTATCAAACCTTACGGAGGTTAGAATAAAATAAATATTCCGCCTCTCATTGTTTTGTTTTATTTTTTATTTATTTTATTTGACACCTATCTCGGCCAGACGGGATTATGGTAAGGGGGAGGCATAAAAAAGAAAAGCATCGTATACTAAAGACAGCGTGGAAAGCATATAAACACCCAAAAATACAGATCCAAACAAGAGATAACTGACAAGTTCACAACAACATTATTTCATTGAAAAAAAAGTGAAAGCCGTTTACAACTCCCTGTAACGCCGAATTAGAGCGCAGCTCTTGAGGAGGAGGAGGGGAGGGTACGGGGGGGGGCAAGTGACCACGGGGGAAGGGGGAGGGGTCACATGGCCTCAGGGGGGTCACTTGACGTCACTGATGACGCCATCAATGATGATGACGATGACGATGCGGATGCCGATGACGTCATCAGTGACGTCACTGATGACGTCATCAGTGATGATGACGATGCGGATGCCGATGACGTCCTCAGTGACGTCACTGACGACGTCATCAGTGATGATGACGATGACGATGCGGATGCCGATGACGTCATCAGTGACGTCACTGATGACGTCATCGGCATCCGCATCGTCATCGTCATCATCATCACGTGACCTCGGGGGTCACGTGACCAGGGGATCACGTGACCTGGGGGACCACGTGACCTGGGGGACCACGTGACCTGGGGACCACGTGACCTGGGGGACCACGTGACCTGGGGGAGGTCACGTGACCTGGGGGTCACGTGACCCCGATGTGACGTCACTGACGACGTCATCAGTGATGATGACGATGACGATGCGGATGCCGATGACGTCATCAGTGACGTCACTGATGACGTCATCGGCATCCGCATCGTCATCGTCATTATCATCACGTGACCTCGGGGGTCACGTGACCAGGGGATCACGTGACCTGGGGGACCACGTGACCTGGGGGGACCACGTGACCTGGGGGACCACGTGACCTGGGGGTCACGTGACCTCGGGGGGGATCACGTGACCTGGGGGTCACGTGACCTCGGGCGGTTACGCCGACGGCGACGGCGACGCCGACGCCGCCTCAAGCCCGAAACGGGCGCCTAAGAGCTGCGCTCTAAAAGTAATCCTCGGGTAACTCTGCCAATGAATCGGGCAGTACATTCCAGTCATGAACAGTACGAGGAAAAAATTTGTACTTATGCACATCAGTTCGCGGAGAAACTTCGCGATTCTTTAGTCTATTATTTTTTCTGTAAGAAATCTAATGAGGTGCTAGGATTTGTTTATATTTTTCAAGGCAAGTGTTACCGTAATAGAGGTTGTGCAAAAATTTTACACGCAAACATTTTAATCTATAATGCTAGGGTTTCCATCCTAGCAATTGTTTTACCGCTGAAGTGCTCTGGCGCGAATTGTAGTTCGTTACATACCGTGCAACTTCATTTCAAATTTGTTCTATTTGATTTAGTCAAATTTGAGTGTGCGCCTCCCAAACGACACAAGCATGCTCTAAAAATGGCGTACATAAGAAAAACAGAGTTTCTTGAAGCCGCGAAAAAGTTGCCTAAATTACGACGCAGGAAGTGCAACATTTTGCTAGCCTTGGAACGCAGAAGTGACAACAAGCTGTTTCACTTTTAAATCAGCGCTCAAGCGCACTCCTATATATAACGCCTCTGTGCAAAGTTGTAAGGGATGATTACTAAGAGGAAATACCGACGGCACTATTTTGTGTTTTCTGGAAACTCTGACGAATGCATTAAAATATATTTAAAAACATCTTCCATTTGTTACACCAGTGGATTATAAATGGGGATCCGCGGGCCCTTTGAAGCCAGCGAAGGAATTCTAGCAGTTCGCGAAGCCCTGCCTCATTCGTCAAGCCCGGCCATAAAAGTTGTCTTTTCTCAAATTGAGCAGAAAACGTATCAATTTTCAAATGAGCTTTCTCGTGTATGTGTCAACAAGAGGAGTCTACTTCAGACTAGACTTTAGCTATACCAATTTATTAAATCAGTATCATAATTCACCTATACCTTTCCCTTCCCTTCACCACGAACGCGGTCCTCCATCAACTCCGCCGATCCACAAGGAATCCCAGAAACATCAATGGTAAAGAACCACAGTGCTATAACATTCTAAATTTCGAATTAAACCACTTTGTAAGGTTTGAATGCCATCGTCATCTCTGCGTACTTCTCTATGCAGTAGACAGTCGTCCGCGTACAGCCTTATGAATAAAGAAATTTCATGTGCAAAATAATATAAATAAATTAAAAAAGAACAGGGCCTAAGACGAAGCCTGGCGGTACTCTTGACGTGACATCTATACGTGCGATGAATGAACTCCAATCGTGGCAACACGTTGTTTCCTCTTACCAAGGTAACCAACTATCTATTTTAAAACGTTTTTATCAATGCTTGAACTACGTAGCTTATGAAGTAAAAGAGCGATTCACCACATCAAAAGCTTTCTTAAAATAAAAACAAATGTAATCACTTTGGCGGCATTAATTAAATTAGCAAGAAATATCGTTATAAAGTTCGAGTGCTTGTGTGCTACACGATAATCCGCTTCGAAAACCATGCTGAACAGGAGTAAAAAAATATTTTCGCTGATATGACAGAGGAGGTTTGAATATATTACATGTTCCACTATTTGACAGCATTCGCTTGTTAAAAATATAGGTCTATAATTTTCTACACAACTTTTTGACCACTTTTATGTGTCGGAACTACAGTTTTGACTTTTCAATCTTCTGGGATACATCTACTTACCAGTGACTTTGTGGATAGTATTACTAGGTAAACGAGGCAACGATATCGGTGCAGGATTTTAAGACAACGTTTGGAATTCCATCTGGCCGGGCGCCTCTCCCAATTTATATGGCTGATCAGTGTACATATACCACTTTGACTAAAGGTAATTTCATCTATTTTGTTCTCAATTTCATTTGCAGCTGGTGGCGGCGATGCAGCTGGGAATGTTGAAAAAACATTTAAAATACCTATTAAATGCTGTTGCTTTTGACGTACATTTAGTTATTAGAGTTCCGTCATCCATTAGGGCCGGGACACCAGCTACATAATTTTGTTGTGATTTTACATATTTCCACAATTCTTTGGCACACTTTAATTTTTGACCAAGTGATAGAAAATAAAGTGACTGTGAATATTTTACCTTTATTTTCAGCTCCCGTTAAATATCTATTAGATTACTAAGAAGACATGAATTCTTGTTTTTCTTATATCTTGCAAAAAAACATTTGATCTCATTTATAAAGCTCCTGGTTTCTAAATTAATCCAGGGTTTATGTTGTCGACGTTTTAAGCTGCATATTCTTGCAGGTACATATACTTCAACCAACTCCTGTATCTTATGCTTAAGGAGATTACACAACAAAGTAACGTCTGTAAACACACTGCACACTTCAAATTCAGGCAAGAACTCCATAAGATAAATTTTTATTTCATTATAATCGCCTTTGTTAAATATATAAACCTTTTTTTTTTCGTTTTATCCACGGACACAGTTCAGCTTTTCTAAGACGCTACAACCACCGAATGTCCGCTTATGCCTGATAATACAGACACATTGGAAGCACTTCCAGGTCTATTGCATAAAAGAAGGCCCAAAACATTTGACCGACCAGTCCTAATCCTATTGGGTTCATTTACAGATCTCTATAGATCGAAGTCATTTGCAATACTCGAAAAGGTTGAATACAGATATTTTGAGTTACTAATCACTGGTCGGTAATTAATGCAAAGAGCGTCGGAAAGATTAAAATCCCCACCCAAAACAACATGACCCGGTGCAACAGCAGACAAAGCAATAAATAATGAAAGAAGAGGCTGATCGGTAGTCGATGGTGTTTTATAAAACGAGCCAACTGTTCAAATTTTACCTCAAGAAAGAAAATTCCTACACCCAGTGATTCGCACATCCGACCGGTAATGATTACGGGAGCACTGTGCAGGTTATGATTAACAAGCAAAAATTACAGGAAGACTGATTGGTGGATTCTTAGGGATTGCGTAAGCAAACTAAGCATGACCCTCGAAAACGCCACACATGTCCCCCTTTGGAAGGCGCTAACACTGACCCCTTCACTTTTCTCGTTTCGCTTTGCTTTTGCTTCCTTTATTTTTTTGCTACCTCTTTTTGGCCCCGTTACGGGGTAAGTGTCAGCGTTTCCCAAAAGGGACGTGTGTTGCATTTCCCATGGGTCATGCTAACGGATTCACTAAGAATCTACAAATATTGGATCTTCTTGTAATTTTGTTTACCCCTTTTCTGTACTCTGCCTCTCAGAGTAGGTCGACGCCCTTAGATACGGTCATCTATATCACTTGTGTGAAGAAGCACATCCCTACCACTCGTGAAAGGAACCGCATCCATATCACTGGTGGAGTGAATCGCATCCATCGTTTTAACTACACACACACATTACAGCCCACACACCGCTACTACGGAAACCCAGAGCGAAGAACAACTGATGACGGCAGAGCGGCAACTGAGCACGCCCGCATTCCACCACGCCGCGGCGAAATACTTCCTAGCTAACAAAGCCGCAGTGCTGAAAGAGATGGCGTCATCAGAAGGCCAACGCTGGGCACAGATTGGACAAAACGATTGCGTCGACGTTTCGCTCAAACTTGACTCCAAGCCGCGTGCTGACGCCGCACTCGTTTCAATCTGTGTGCAGCGATGGCCTTTTTTGAGTAAGCCATCTGTTTAGCACTACGGCTTTGTTATCTAAGAGGTGTTGCGAGGCGTCGCCTCCTCTCTGGCTCCGCGCCAGCGGTGCGCGTGACTTTGCCGAAAACGAAAGAGATTGTTTGGACTTAAACCCGGCGGTGTCTGTCAGTTTCTCAGCACCGGGGAGAGAGAGAGAGGCTCACGCGTGCTGACGTATGCGCTTCGGACCAATGGAAGCGTCACACGTGTCACCCTCTCCCATTCTTCCTTTTTCCCCGACACTGGCAGGCGAAATACTCCACCGGGTTTCGTCAAAACGAGCGCTCTGATGCTACCGCATTAAAATACACCACCACCATGATTATCTCCATTGTTTCCATATGCAGTAAAGTTGGAAGGAATTACTTCAGTGTTTAGGATAGACGAGTCAAGCCATCATTCAGTTCCGATAACAACGTCTGGCGCGATTACTGAGAGAAGGATTCTGCAATTTACAACGTAAAAGGCGATTTCATCACCTGAGGGTTTTTGCGTCCGAGAATGGTTTTGTAATGGCTATCGATGGCATTCCACAACAGATTGGGAGCTTTCGTCATACGTGTACTATTTCTGTCCAATTGAGATTTTTTAATACATTATCAAGCTACCATTAAAGATTTTTGGCTACGTATATTCTGGCCTCCGAATGCGCAATAGGTATGCGCAATAGGTATGCGCGATAGACCATTTCAGCCCAATGTGCGTGCACCCCGTTGCGCCGCGAGTAGGCGGCGCTGTAGTGCGCACGTCTTCATATTCGCACCCTCTTCAAGTACATGACGACCTTGACGTCGTCCTCGACGTCGTCCTAAAGGATGTCCTAGAGGTCATCCTTGACGTCATTGTAGTGGTCGTTCAAGACGTCGTCTTCGACGTCGCCCTTGAGGTCGTCCTTGAGATCACCCTAGAGGTTGTCCTAAAAAGAAAGACAAAGGTTGTCCCAAAGAAAGACAAAGTATCGAAAATGCCAAAAGCGCACTATAAAAGTGCTCTTTTCTTTTCTTTTTGTTTGCTAAAGCGAAATGGGAGTAGAGAGGAAGGATGAAACCATTCCGGTCAGCATGAAAGAAACAGACAAGATATCCGTGGTGTTTTCTTTTTTTATTTTTGTTGGAAAACGAAACAAATACTGCAGAGCGGGTGAAACAAACACGAGAATGTTTGCCTCTGTTTTTTTTTTTCTTCTTCTTTTGTTAGGGTTGTTGCAAATCTTAATTCCTGGATAAAGGATACTGCTGCTCTCAGAGCAAGAACAGAAACAGGAAAAAAAAACGTTGGCTTAACCGGGCCACTTTAAAAAAAAAACATTTTAGCGCACAATTCTTAGATTAAACTGGTATTTAATTTAAACGCAAAATTCAGAATGGTATAAACTTGTTACGCCTGCAAGTGCCGTAATCAGTCCAGTCTTTCGTAGACATTCGACCAAAAGCAAAGCCATACCAATACGCAAGCAAAAAAAAAACATTGTGGAAACACTTTTCGCAGTTTGATACTTTAGACCCATGTTACGGATAAAAAACAGGACGCGGGATGGCCAAAAAAACATGATTTTCGTGTAAGGCTCGTCAAGTTATGAGGCGCTGGAGAAATGCAGCCTTGTGCGTTAAGTCCTTATTTCGAACTCTTTTTGTTCGCCTTCCGCCCATTAAAAAGCATGCGGGAAGAGCCTTCGAACGCACCTGGTATCGCTGCGCCGCGGCGTTCTTCCGCAAGATAAAGTTCGTCTCGTTCCTCGCCGTCACCATGGCAACGAACGCCGAATGACTGGAAGCACGCACGGTACCGCCGCGTGAAGCCAGCAACAGCTGACGCCATTTACGAACGCCGTCTGCTAGCCAAAGCCGAACGCGGTATGTCAGATCAACCGCCTCCGCCGGTGCTCGATCGCCCCGACGAACTTTATCTTGAGGAAGAACGCCGCGGCGCAGCGATACCAGGTGCGTTCAAAGGCCCTTCCTGCATGCTTTTCAATGGGCGGAAGGCGAACAAAAAGAGTTCGAAATAAGGACTTAACGCAGAAGGCTGCATTTCTCCAGCACCTCATAATTTGACGACATTTACACGAAAATCATGTTTTTTTGGCCATCCCGCGTCCTCCTTTTTTTATTCGTAACATGGGTCTAAAGTATCAAACTGCCACACTTTTATTAAAGACGCTTAAGACTGCTTATGTGTAAGAATGCGAAAGCATTTATACACACGCAGCGCATTCCTACAAGCAGCGCGCTACGTCTTCCATTGCTGTAAAAAACAGGGGCTGGGGTCCCGTCAGAAGACAAGTTAGTCTTCTTTTATCCCAGCCCCCCAGACTTCTCTTTCGTCTGAAATAAAGACTACATACATACATACATACATTTTCACGCAGCGCTCCGGCGGTGACCTCCCGCTCCACCACTGCGCAGGCGCGGGGCCCCTCCGGCTCCACGGCTACCGTGACGATGCAACTGCGTCTCCGTGATTTTCTTTGTGTTTTATTTCTGAGGCGCGTTCGCTTTAAGCTCGAGCGGCCACGCCGGCTTCCGTGACGAAGCATCTAATATGGCGCGTCGCAGCCAATGGGAATTTATTGCTCGTTTCGCAGTTACAGACAACGCTCCATGGGACAGTTACAGGCAACGCTCCATGGGACAGCTAATGATTTCGCGTTAAGAAAAGCAGATATTGGATTACTTCTTAATTACCCCGTGATGGAGGTCTAGGACTAGTACAATCTACGGCACTAACCGTTAATAAGTTTGCCGATTAAGCTGACTCTTCATACAGATTACCAAAACCTGAAACCTCGAAACGGCGCACCGATTAGTGAGCTCCTGCAGTATTTTCTTTCTTAATTTGGTTATTCTAAAACAAACATGAGCTTCAAAAGTTTACCAGTGCTTCGATAAAGTACGCCGGCATCACTGTTTCGAGCGGCTGCACAAGCTGTACAAACAACGCGCGCAAACTTCTCCTCTCGAAAAAAAAAAAGTAGTTTGTTTTTACTTGTCGTTTTGGCGCTGGAACGCACTTTATGCGGGTCACAAAAACCTTCAAACCGGTACGTTAAACACAAAGGAGAAGAAAATAAAAAAAGAATAACGAAGGAAGGCTTCGAGGAAAAAAAAAACTCGTTCGAAACTGGAGCTAAAGGATATCGAAATTTGTAGAATCAAAAAATTACGTCCACGGTTGCTCGCTTTGTTTAACGTTAAAGGTAAATATTTGATGTTCTATCTCACGCGTCCAGGCGACGTTGCTAAATCTCAGGTTCGAGGACAGAACGACATCGCGTGGGGGATTTTTACTAGATAACCAAGCGTGTATAGTTTTGGTGAAAAAAGAGAGCGCACTGTGCAAACCAAAGCAAAAGAGGGAAGCTAAAAAACGCACTCATGCATGCTGCTTTTTTTGTTTTCATTGTCGCTTTAAGGAAAGGGTTCAAATAAGTATTTTTTTTAAGAAAGACTATATTGCGTTTGTGTGACGAATCTTTAATATGCACCGGCACCCAATGGACCGTATCTAAGTGGGTAATCAGCATAGAAATCAAGTTGAATATCTTGATCTTCTAAAAGTGTAATTCTGTTTCAGGAAATCAGGAGAACTGAAACAAAGAAATTCGGAAATTCAAAACATACAAAGAAGAAATTAGAGCGATAAGAGAGATGGCAGAAATTTAGCATGGAGAATGCACTTCACAAACACGCGTGGCTCAGATAACGAACAAATATTTCCGTTCACAATGTTCATAGTTGGACAGCCTTGAAAATAAGGCGACTTAACGAACGCCGTAGCCTTAGGTCATCGATGGTACAGACATGAATTCAGTGGAATTCGATCTCAGCTCGCACTTGTCTGAATATTACAGCAACATGCAAGACTGGTCACCTCCATGTATCTGACTTTGTTGGCAAGCCCGTTCGATTGCAAGCCGGCCAAAGGTAACTTCGCGTGCGTGCTTCACGTGCTTGCACTCATGAGGCACTGTACTATGTTCACCTTTAATCTGAAACTGCAGCCAAAGCTACGAGCCCGAGCTAGCCCAAACTATTGGCTTTGAGACATGCATTTCTAGCGCGAGTGCTCGTTCTGCGGAAGAACGCTTCAAACCAGCAACCTAGAATTCCCGTGCTTGTGGCATTGGCTGTAGTCTCAGCTTAAGGGTGAACGGAGTATAGGGGGCATTCACTGGACGCCATATTTGGGGTCAATGTTTAGAGCGCATGCTCAGAACGAGCTTACATTAATAGCCTGCTAAGACCGGCAATCTTGATGGTGTGGAATGCACGTTGCAAAAGAACTGTGGAAGCTGGCCGTCAGCACGCGCTCAGCAACCACGCACACGGATATGGCCGCCAGTGAATACTCCCTATAGAAGTTCCCCCATGCTTGAGGTAGTCTGTTGACCCCAAAGTATTTTGGAAGTGTTATGTAGCGAATTTTCTCAGCAATCACTAAGGTGAGCAAAGTTCGACTTTCAGCGTAACAAAACAAAGACAGGGCGACTGAAAGTGAAGGGCATAGCTAGTTTCGAGGCAGTTTGCTTCTTGCGACAGTACCGTTTTAGTATCGAAGCAACTAAGTTTAGAAACCACTTTGTGGAGTCTGCTGCACCAGTAGATTTTCACAAGAGGCCGCCCCGCCTACACAAAGGAGAGACTTATTTTAGAGCGCAGTTCTTAGGCGCCCGTTTCTGGTCTCAGTGGCGTCGCCGTCGCCGTCGCCGTCGGCGTAACCACTTGTTGCATTATGGGACGTTTCCCATTATGACGCCACGTGTGACGGCAGAAAGGTAACATTTTCCCGCTAAACTTGGTGGGAAATGTTTCCGCTCAATTTAGCGGGAAATGTATCCTCAAAGTTTAGCGGTAAACTTTTACCCTCGTGATGTCACACGTTACGTCACCCAACCCGGAAAATTGTTTCCGCTAATTTCCCGCCAAATTAAGCGAGAAACTTTTACCCATGAATGTGCTGTCACGTGACCTCACGTGAAATTGAGCGGAAAACCTTTTCCGCGAGGTGAGGCGAACCTATATACTCTCCAGCCAGGGCGTTCGCCGCTTGTCGTACAATGTTGCCAGACATCCATTGGTGAAGTTTGCACCATTGGACGCAGAAAAAAAGTTCTAAAATGTACAGGTGTTTTCTTCGACCGCGAAAAAACACAATTAATTAAATAAAAAAGAAAACCAGCAAGAAATCGAAAAATTACAAAAATAGCTGAAGTCTCAAAACGCCCATCAGAATGCGCCAAAAGCCGCATGGCCATTGCATCAACGATGGCTGCGCTCGCGGCAGCTCTGGCTTCCACGACGTGCTGGAACAGATGCTGCGATAGTTATAGTGTCAGCGTCAACCCGTAAACATGCCCCGTCCTACACTATTTGATGCTACGATTCTGTGTGGATACCTCCTACTGCGTTCCGAAATAGTGTGTCGCTAACGCTGGCCATCGGCGATACAGCACACACCACCATCTTGTCATCGCGCACCCCAATGACGTGGCCCTGGCGAACCCCAGCATGACCGAAACGTGACGCGGCGCCAGCATCGCTCAAAATGGCAGCGCATAGGCGTCTTTCTTGCAAACGTGTATAGCACTCTACTGTATGTGTGAACAGGCCTTAAGTCTTGTATGAACAGGCCTTGAGATTTGCTTAACGGGGCGATGCAACGATTTTTGTACTTTGCGCAAATACGCCTTAGAACGGATCCTTGAAGTTAATGACCTGTAAAACACACGTTCGTTTTTCACCCCACACAATTGAAGTCGCAGAAAACATTAAAGAAAAATATGCAGCGTTCAACCCGTACACTCACAGCCAGAACAAGGAACCACGTAATCTGGCCGATGTTGATTGATAATAGCCACGCGCTGGGGTTGGCAAGGCACAGGATACGCGCTGAGTTCCAGACATTGTTATGGTTCGGCTATTGTCATTGTAGCGATTGGATACCGGCCACCACCCCTATGCTTGTCGAGCTATCGATTATCACGAGCCCAAATTGAGTGCTCATGCAATGCTCGGACCCAATCTATGAGCCGCATTCAATTATCGTCACTGGAGGATACTGCAATCCCCCTGTTACGTCATTAAGTTTCACGACGGAGAGATTGATTGAAAACGCTCGCTTTTGTCCTTCAAATTACACCGCAACAAAGGAGTTTCTTGTCCAGCGCTGCTGCGTGTGAGTATCCTTGAGACCCACTAGTGCCAGTAAGCTGGTGTAAAATGACAAACATTCCAATTAAATATCGTTGCACCACCCATTACCTGACGGAAAGTATAAAACAAAAAAACAAAACGGGGCCACGGTAATTTATGGCGGCTCGATGTACGAGATTTGCTCGCAGTAACGAAAGGGCGTGTTAGTTACAATTCTTGTTATTGTTCCTTTTTTTCCTCTCGACTTAGCTTGCAAACGCCGAGCAAGGACCTCAGTGGCTCGCGGGCTCAAACCCTAAGCATTTATGCAAACGAGTGTCCGGGGATCGTTCGAAGCGCCAATGGATTGGTTTGGCAAACTTTGTGCGAAGTGTTAGTTCACGCCGTCTCACCGCAACCCACTTAAATATTCAATATCTTTTCTCTTTTTTTTTTTTTTTTGCGGATTATTTTGGAACGAAGTTAAGTTTACTGATTACATAGTGAGCGGGGTCTAAGCACTTTTTAGAAATGCAAACTACACTCTGAAAAGTCTGGAGCGTCTAAATTTCCCGCACAGCAATGGGAGAGTCAATAGCTGCAACCCATGGAGGGAGCTAAGTAGTGTACTAAAAGAAAGGTTTAAAAATACAACCTGCGCTGTTGGACTGAGTAAGGTGAAAAGTTTTTCTCAGTGCCACGCCACAGTTTGTTGCACGATGCCGCGTGATTTAGTCGGCCCAAATTTATACAGGGTGTTTCTTTTTGCATGTAACAATGTTTTTTAAAAGGTGGAGGACCCTTACATTGATACTATCTTCGCAGTGTATTTAACGGGACGTTAGACGGGACAATATTCAGCGCGATTTGTCGTGGAGAATGTTTCAAGACCGCTGGGCGCTGTGTTCTTCTCCCTCCTCTCATTCCATGCGCCAATGGCCACGTTTCTTGGAACTTACAAAACAATATCATTATATCTTTTTTTCTCACAGGAAGGTCATTCGTCGAATATCTTTAAATTCTTATGATCCGTCCTGACCTAGTCTTTGGGATGCTTTCTTGTCCTGGAGGACCACTCAACTCTGAAATGCTTTCTTTAGAATGTGTTTGAATCTGGTAGACGCCTGGAATGTTGAAACCAGGTAATGTGCGATTCGGCGGAAATAGTTTCACCTTGTCCTTATACTGTAGGATCGAGGTTCCGGTCTCTTTCCCGTGATGGTTCAAGTTTCTCTGCTGTCTCTCACCCATTACTCGCTGCCGGTGTCCAGGTCCTGTTTTCGGCACGCTCCTTGTCTCTTGTTTTAGATTTCTGCTTGTTTTGTTTTCTCTTCTCGGTCTTTCTTTCTGAACTACTCATGGTTGGGCGGTCTTGGCAGCAGTGTAGAATCCAATACTGGAAGTGTGGATAGCAACTGCCTTTTCATCAGAAGTCATGCCGGATTTTATCCAGAAGGTCCTGGTGTTGTTCTGTAGTTTAGTAGGCCGTGACAAGGATCTTCAGACTTCTTGAACATGTCTTTACCGATCTTAACCATCCTATCAGCTTCCCCATAACATTGCGGGTACAGTGGGCTACTTGTAATGTGCTCCATCGTGTAGTCCTTTCAGAAGTCTTCAAATAGCTTGGAACGGAATTGTGGACCGTTGTCTGATCGCAGAATGTCGGGTATTCCGTGACGAGGAAATATTTTCTTGAGATGTGATATAACTGCTTCTGAAGTGGTTTGTCTCAGTCTGTTCACCTCCACGTACCACGAGTAATAGTCCACGACCAGCAGGTATCGTCCTCCTTTAAACTCGAAGAAATCCGAGCCAATACGTTGCCATGATCACTCAACTAGTTCAAATGCGATCATCGGTTGTGTTTTTGGTACTCGCTCGTGTGCACAGCTGAGGCAGCTTGTCTCAACATCAGCGAGTTGAGAGCTTAGTCCCGACCATCAAACCGACATCGTGGCTCGTTCCCGTCATCTTGTGATACCCTGGGGGCCTTCGTGTAGCCGGTGTAAAACTTGCTTTCTCATCTGGCTTGGAATCACAAGGCGGTTGCCTCTCGCGAGTAGGTTTTCTTGTACCGTGAGGTTGTGTCGTTCTTGGAAATATGGGGTGATTTCGATGGACACTTGATACTTGCTAGTTGGCCATCCCTTTCGCAGTACTCCTGCACTTTACTACATACTGAATTTTCCTCTTAAATCTTCTTTACCTCGTCCAGGTACTCACGGGATGCGAGGACTGAATGAAGAACCACTTGCACGTAGACTTTGGTTTCTTCTTTCATGTTGTCTGGTGGTTCAACGGGTGATCTCGACGGGGCATCAGCCGTCCGGAGTTCTTTTTCAGGCACGTGTGAGATTGTGTAGCAGAATCTCATCAGCCGCAGTTTGAATCGTTGAACTCTGGCTGGACTCGCATCCAGTTCTTTGGGCTCGAGAAGAGGCACGAGAGGAAGATGGTCTGTCTGGATGTGAAACTGGGTCCCTAGCAGAAACGTCTCGAATCTTTCATATGCCCACGTCATAGCACACGCTTCTTTCTCAGTCTGAGCGTATTTTGTTTCCGTGATGCTCAGTGTTTCAGGAGCGACTGCTACTCGTCGAAAATATCCCTTCTTGTCCTTTTGTAGTAGCACTGGCTCCAAACCGTAGGATGAAGCATCTGCTGAAACAATAGGCTCATTGTTGAGGATCATATAGGGTTAGGGCTGTTGCCTCCTGGATCTCCTTCTTAACTGCTTTGAATGCTGCTTCCTGTGGAGTGTCCCATGTGTACTCGTTTGTCTTCTTTAAAAGGTCACGCAGAGGCTTTAATTTTTCGGACAGACGGGGGATGGAGCGTCCCACTTGGTTTGCCATTCCGATGAACTGTCTCACTTCGGTCACTGTCATTGGCGCTGGCATATTTGTTGATGGCTATGTCTCTTCTGTGGGTCTGGCTTGATCCCTTCGTGGCTGACAATGTATCCCAAGAACTTTACTGACTTTTGCTTGAACTCGCATTTGTTGTTGAGTCGGACACATACTGCTTTCAGCCTCTTGAGAACCCCCTCTAGCCTATGGTCACGCTCTCTCTCGCGTGCGCCCGTGACTTGGATATCATCCATATGGCGTAGGACCCCTGGGATTCCTTCCAGGATCTCGTTCATCCTTCCGTTGAAAGTACCCAGGGGGAATAAATTCAGAATGGCAGTTGTTGAAATCAAAATCTTCTCAAAGGAATGATGAAGGAGGTCATATTTTGTGACTCTTGGGCCAACCAAACTTGCCAGAAACCAAACTTAGTGTCCAGTTTTGAGTACAGCGATGTGCGTGACAACCTTACCAGCGTTTCTTCGATAGAGGGCAGAACTAGCTTCTCGCGTTCAAGGTTCTCTGTTTATTTGCGTCAGATCCACGCAGATGCGTACTTCTCCATTCGGCTTGGGGACCACCACCCTTGCAGAACATTATGGTGTAAGTTCTTCGATTTTCCTGTTGATTCGTTTTTTTCTGCACGTTTGCTAGCTGTTCTTGCACTTTCGTCATCAGTGCCAGAGGCACACGCCATGATATGTGAACAGAGACTGACGCAATGTCTTTTGCAAGTTTGATTTTGTACTCTGCCGTCATTTCTTCGAGACCTTTGAACAACTCGGGGTACTGTTCATGGTACCTCTTGGCTGCTTTGTCCGAGACTGCATACTAAATTTAGATGAACTCCAATTCGCTGCTGGCTTTGCTTCCCAGAAGAGGCTCCTCCAGGCCGTTCACCACGTAAATCGCCAGCTGTAGGGATTTAGTGATGTGTGATATTGTCGCTGGAAATTTTCCCCCACTTCCAGTTGTTGTATGTTTGCTCCGTAGAGCTTAGCAGCTGTCTCCTCAAAGGTCACCTTGTTAGGTGACGGTTTTTGGAAGCATGGCACTCACGTTTGCACCAGAGTCGATTTTGAACATAACAGTCGTCCCGTTGACTTGAGTTTGACTTTCCATGCACTTCCGTCCGCTACTTGAATGCTCCCGATCATTCAACTTGGCCTTTATTTGTGTCCTTTAGAGTCATTTCCTTTAAGGTGATCTTACATCATTCCTAAGCTTCTTAAAGCGAACTTGTTGCCAGTGGCCTTTTTTGTCCGCAGTTGAGGCAGGTTGATCACGTTGCGGTGCACTTGGGCTTCTCATGGGCACTGTTGCCACATCTTCCACAAGTATGTGTTCTAACCGCGTATTTTCCAGCGTTTTTTGGCGTATTTTCGCGCCGCTGGATGCCTTTCTCTTTTCCTGACGTTCGTTTGTGGAGAGCATCCCGCGTCAAATCTTCTGCTTCGGGATTAGCCTGTGGCGACAGCTTGCTGTCGATGCACGGCTTCTTCCTGTCGTCCTCATGTGTACGCAGCTTCCAGTGTCAGATTCGGGTCGCTTTAAAGTTTTTCGAGAGCGAAGAATCTTGCAAATCGACGACGAAACGATCGCGGACGAGTTCTTCTTTCAATACGCCGTAGCCTTAATGCGCTACTAGGCGATGAAGGCTTGTCATGAAGCTTTCAATAGATTTCCCCGGCTCTTGTATCTTCTGGTGGAACTTGGCTCGTTCGTAAATGACGTTCCTCTTGCCGACCAAGTGGCTTTCGAAGAGTTGTGATACCGCTTCTAACTGTCGCTGTTTGGCGTCCGTCAGAGTCGAAGTGGATAAAATGTCCTCCGCATCCTCACCAAGAAAGTAGATTAATGCACCTACTTGTGATCCTTCGTCTTCCTTGTAGAGTTTGGAAACAATACGGTACATCTTGAAACGAGTGATCCACCTTGCCCATTCCTCCGGGCGCTTGAAATCGAAGACTGGTAATGCCGTGAAACCCGTTGCTAGCAGCGTTGCTTGGGCTGTTACGTTCTCTGAGTTTGGGGGATTTCCATTTCAGAAGCACTTCTGATATCAATTGGCAGTTATTACATGATGGTACCGGTTGTACCAAGTAACGAGTAACACTACGTGGAGAGCGTTTCAAGACCCCTGGGCGCTGTGTTCTTCTTACTCCTCTCCTTCTATGCACCCCTGACCACGTTTATTGGAACTTACAAACCAATATTATTGCAAGTTTCTCTTCCATGCAACTGAGTGAGAAGTACCCGTAATTATTGCGAAGACATGAATGGTCACCGATATTTGCCTTGTATTTTTTATAGCTGAATGGTTGATATAAAACCAATAGAGCAATAAAATCTGATTGTGTGCTACACCTACCTAGTTAATAGGGGTTTTTCAATAATGACTTGCGTTACTAAACTACGAAGAAGAAAAAAAAGCGCCGATAATATGTTTGCATTGCGGCAGTCGTACTGTGTATGCACGATTACAAGAAGGGCGTATGGCCGCCTCCATGTCTCTGCCCGTATGAGCAATAACACGTACTTTCGAGTCGCCCAAAGCTAGTCTCATGTAAATGCTGGACGTGCTTGCACGTTTCTGGTATCAGTGAACCCCAGCCGAGACACCATGCTTGCAATTTAGAGTCAATGTCACGTGGTATTGATTGCTCCATCGATATCGTCGTTTTTTCATTGCCCAGTTCGTGCGTGTTCCGCATATACTTTATAAATTTCTGATAGTAAAAGTAACGACACTGCGAGTGTTAAGTGTTCACAGTCGTTCAGCGTAGTCAATTGTCTTTACCTCACTTTATCGCACTTTACCCAGTGGTTGTGTGCACCAATACCATTTTCAAAACATTTAATAATCACGGTTCAGCATGCGTCCGGTGCTTGCTTGTGACAATAAGAATTGTGGTATCCTCAATTTTGTTTCAGGTGAAACTTATTACAGTCTGTTGCAGCATAAATTTTCAATAAACTTTGTTTGGGGCTAGTCGGCAAATATCGATTTAAAGGTTAAAAAGCGCTAAATGAAAAAGGGGCGAAAAAAGACACAAGTACGAAAAGGACAAGCGCATTGTCCTTGTCTTGTCGTAGCGTGTTCTTCTTCGTCCTGTGTCAGTTCGCACCTTTTAACCTTTAATAGGATTTCAATAAAAGCACCGCTCCAAAATTCAAGAACACAAACGATATACCTGCGACACAAAAAACAAGAAACTTTGGTATCCTCATAGATTGAGACACCGCAAAAAACATAGCTCTTTTAGGACCACAGGATTAATGAAATAGGTCAGATGCGTGTTAAAGTGCCAGCTGAACGTTTTAAGCATGAACCAACTAGCTCAGCTTCAAGCCGTCACAGGTCAGATGCGAAATTGTTCACACGTCTGGCAAGGCTGTCAGCGCTTCCATTTTTGTTTGTTAGAGATTTCTCTGCCGTTTGTCAATTTCGTAGCGTTGTCGGTGAAAAATAGGGGCCTACTGCTCACCGTCATCGATCCTCACTCACGCCTGCGAGCTAAGGGTTAGTATTGTTTTTCGCTCTTCCTTGCGCATGTACGAGCTCGTCGCCTCGCCGGTCGCTGGTTTCTGGCTGTAACCAACATGGAGGAGTTACACTTCAGCTCGAAATTTGGGTTTGAGTTCCGGCAAAGGCACCGATGCGGACGCCTGGTTTCCGAAAGTGCTTTCTCTGCGTGAGTGCTTGTGCGAGCGAAGGATTCTTCAGAGCTATGCTTTCGCGCCCTGGCTTTTGCTAGCGCCGAAGCCAACTGGTGAGACGGGAGTGTATTCTTCGGCGCCCCACTGGATGGCGCTGTGCATTTCGCATATCGAGGCCTACGGTGTTTAGTCTGACAGTACAACATAAACACGTCCTAAGTGGTACAGTTTGCTAACACTGAGGAAATTATGCTGGACAGCCTCAGGTTGGGTGGGGACAATATACCAGCAATCACCACCTATAAATTACGCTTACCAATGAGATGGACTATCTGAAAGAACACCCCGCGCACTCCGCAAAGCCGCCATACGGAGACTTAATATCCTTCATAAACGCAGTCTATGCAGCTGCAATAAATTTATAGTGAGCCAGGAAACGTGGAAGGGGTGGTGATGCCCGATTTGACATTTGCCGATGCTCTGGTCTGTGACCCGGGTGAAGTCAAAGACATCTTGGAGCGAAGACAGGGAAAGGTGGGTCGGCAGGTCCTTGGCTGCCATGGCAATGTGGTCAACAAGGCCGTCCAGGGAGACACGGATTCGTCCATCGACGCCGATGGGCCAAGAGGCTATTCGTCTATACGCACTTGACCGAAAACAAAACACACGATGGCAAAGGCGATTATACCAGCTTGAAAAAATCCAAAATAAACAGAGACACCTATGACTGCTTGCGTGTAGGATTGCGAAAGCATTAGTACGCAGCGCATTCCTATAGGCAGCGCGCCACGTCTTGCTTTTTCCATACGGCGCTCCGGCGATGGCACCCCGCTCCCCACTGCGCAGGCGCGTCACCCCGCTGACTCCATGACTTCCGTGACGATGCATCTCCGTTGCTCTGCTTTTCTTTGTGTTTCATTTCAGAGGCGCGTCCGCTTTAATCTTGAGCGCCCCGCCGGCTTCCGTGACGAAGCCTCTCCGTTGCTGTGCTTTCGGCCAGTGGGAATTCATGTGCCGTTTTCGCTGCTACAGACAACGGCTTCAGACAAAACCGGCTTCGCTCCATGGGACAGTTAACGCTTTCACATTAAAAATACAGCTTTTTCGTGGAGCCCTTAGGGGTACCAAAAGGAAAAAAATGGGAGACTGAGGTGAGGAGGAGAGTAAGGAAAGTGAGATACACCAATCGATCGCAGCAGCCAATACAAAGCCTACGCTTTGTATTGGCTCCAGACCCGCGGATATCCGCATCCGATCCGCAATCCGCCAAATCTGATTCATTATTACCGGAATACGCCAGCTTACTGCGGATAACTGCGGATATTCGCGGATAATCCGCGGATGTGCAGGGCTCCGTGACCAGTCCTACATGTTACTGCAATATTCAGACAAGTGCGTACTGAGACCCAGTTCTACTGAATTCATGCCTGCATCATCAATGGCCATAAGGGTACGGCTAGAGTGCCTGTCATGTGCGCTTCGCATAGAGTGATGCCAACTGCCTGCTTCCCTTCCCACACCCTCTCCGCCGCCATTTTGTTCCTCATTGTTTCCCCGTGCGCCGGAAAGTGGCCTTTGTGTCCATCGGTCCTCGCATCCGAGGGGCAAAAATGCTAATCCTCCTCCGTAGGTTCCACAACGCTGCTACGAACTTGTGAGATAAGGTGCTTGTTTCCGGGAGGGTTATAAGCCCCACGGATTATCGCCGTGAACCAAAATGGCTGCTGGTTTGGCGGCGAGTGGTATTACAAAGGGTGGCATCACCCTAGCAAAGCGCACATGAAGGCTCCCCTAGGTACGGCGTTCGTCGAGTCTCCTCATTTCCACAGTTGTCCAACTATGAACATTCTGAACGGAAATATTTGTTCGCAGTCACACCCACGCGTGTTTCTGAAATACATTAGTCATACCAAATATCTGCCATCTCTCTGCTCTAGTTTCCACCTTTTATCTTCTGAATTTACTTTTTTGTAGTTTTACTGTTCTTCTTGAGCAGAATTACGCTTTTAGAATAACAAAATTTACATGTTGATTTTTATGCTCATTGCACACTTAGATGCAATTCATTGAAAGCATATAAAAGATCCTTCAAAAAAAAACGGAATGCCCTCTTTCTTAAAAAAGAAAATAAGTACTTCTTTCCACTTTTTTTAAGCAATAACAACAAAAAAGTAACACGCATGAAAAAGTCTTTTGGCTATCCGCCTTTGCATTGGTTTGCACAGTAAGCTCTCTTCTTTCCTACCAAGAACTACACGTTTGTTTATCCCAGTAAAAATCCTCCACATAATGTAACTCTTTTCTCGACCTCGAAATTTAGCGAAGTCGCCTGGACCCGTGAGATAGAACCTTCAACGTTAAACAAAGCGAGTGCCCCTGAACGTAATTTTTTGATTCAACAAAATTCGAGATCCTGCATAGAAATTTCGAAAGCCTTTTTGTATATTTTGTTTTAGTTGTTTATATTGTTTTCTTCCTTCTTTGTCTTAAACATACCGGTTTGAAGGTTTACGTGACTCCCATAAAGTGCGTTGTAAAGCCAAAACAATTTATATTTAGATATATAGATTTTTTATTAGAATTTTACGCGCGTTGTTTGTACAGCTTGTGCACCCGCTCGGAACAGTGATGCGGGCGTACCTTATCGAAGCAAAGTAAACTTTCGAAGCTCGTGTTTGTTTTAGGTTAACCAAATTATGTAAAACAAAACTGCAGGACTTTTCTAATTGGTGCGCTGTTTTGAGGTTTCAGGTTTAGGTAATCTATTCGAAGAGTCAGCTTAATCGATATATATATTTATTTGTTTTTACTCTTAGTCCCGGTGATTATAGTAGTCCCAGGCCTCAATCACTAGGTAATTAAAAAGAATCCATAATCCTCTTTTTTCAGCAATTCTTTATTTTTATTTTATTTTAAGTTTTTATTTTTGCGGACCGGCATGGCCGTGCTTCTAGTGGAATATTTAGGAAAGACTGTACTGGTTTCGGCGCTGGCAACTTTCAGGCGTAAAAAATTTATACACTTCTCAATCATGTTTTACTGGGGAAGCATTAACTGTCCCATGGAGCGAAGCCGCTGTTGTCTGTAACCGTCTGTAGCAGCGAAACGGCAGTTAAATTCCCATCTACCAAAAGCATACCAACGCAGATGCATCGTCACGAAAGCCGTGGAGCCCCCGGGTTCGCCGCGCCTCACAGTGGGGAAGCGTGTTGTCAACGCCAGAGCGCCGTGAAAAAAAGGAAGACGCGCACTGTTGCCTTTTTGGGACACACCAATTCAGTTTCCCCGCTAAATTTAGCGGGGAATTTGAATCGGTTCATAGTTCTGTGACGTCCCATAAGGCAACGCGAGCAGGGTTGCATTATGGGACGTCCCCTACTTACACATGAATTCCGTTTCTTCAATAAATTTAGCGGGGAGACTGAATTCATGTGTACGTAGGTGACTTCCCATAATGCAACGCGCACGGTTACGCCAACGGCGATGCGACGCCGCTATATGTGGAAACGGTCGCCGAAGAGCTGCACTCTAAAATAAGAGCACCTGCAGAGTGCGCTTTAGCCATTCTCGATACTAGCTTTCTTGGACCCCCCGCCCCCTTGTAACTTCGAGACAGCGTACGCTCTGCTGCTTGCGGCGGCTTCGTAATTGCAACCGTTCCCTGCCCTTCTCATACCCTTTGATAGACGGCATATAAAGCCCCGGTCCACTTAGGTTTTTTCTTTTAATTGCCCACAAACATCCGAAACAGTATAGCTAAATATCTCGGACCATTGCCTTATCACAAAATGTATAAATATGTGGAAGCATTATTACTGATTGGCTTTAAAACTGCAATTTGAATATGACTCATAAAACCAAGGCTTACAAAATTCATTAAGCAATTAGAGTCCATTAGCCGATGATTCATGATAAATATTCCCCTGTCTATACGTCCGCCGAACCCTTTAAATACATTGTCAAGACAACTTCCATGTAAGGGTCACATACTTTTTTTATCTCTTACATGTAAAAAGAAACACCCTGTATTAAGGGTTATATAAACTCTACCAACTCACTGGATTTGCGTGAAATAGTAGCAGCTTGCAGGAATATTTGAGTTTTAGTTTTGCGTATGCTGCGTATTACGGGTCCTTCGGGCGCGTTCTAATTTCGTGTATTTAAGTGAAAGCTCCCCCGAGCGTCCGCTAGGAACGCGATAATGACAAAAGCGCGGCTCAAAGTTTTCCTCTTATCATAACGAGGGAAGTTGACGCACGCGCCTGCAATATGGAGATTGAGCAAATTGATTTTAAAGTGGCAGCGGCAACTTCTATACCAATATTGCCAAAGAAAAATCGAATTTGTTTAAACTCCCAAAGTTATTTAATGTTGTCACGCTGATCTAAAGGTGAACGAAAATAATCCCGAAGGAACTGTTTTAAAATTTTTAGTAAACTTAAGTAGAAACGCGGCCACAATTTATAAGGCATTAAAAACCTTATGTAGAGCCCTTATAGGGTGGTACATAGAGTTGCAAGTTTGGATGAGCAGTATTTTAATTTTAAGACGGAAACCTGTGGGGAGCTCAGAACTGGTTTCACGTCCAATAGCACCCAGTTTCACGAATAGCAGCTCCCGACGTTGAATACATTTTTGCATAAAATTTGTTTTAGCCATGTAGCTGCCGAACACGTAACTCGCACTTCTTCCACACCTTTATGGTGGGCGAGGGATCAAAGGCAGTAATTTTGTATTTACTGAAGATAAATAAATACACTTTTTTTAGATTGCATACTTTAAATACATATCTTCACAAAAAAAGAAAAAAAAAAGTTTCCCTTTTTGTTTAAATATTTTCCTTCTTGAACACATCCATCAACTCGCTCAAACTTTTTTTCGAAGAGTCGGAACCCAGTAATAACTGGCATTCGCTCACGTTCATTCAAACTAAATTTAAAAAAAAAATAGAGTGGCTCGCCGGAGAACTTAGCGATTAGAATATTTAGAAGAAAAAGTCTTTCGTAGACACCTATTTCGCAATAAATTGGCTTCATCTCGTTCTACCGCACGTTTGTTTTTATTCTACATTTTATTTACATTTCTACATATAACTTTTGTTTTCGGATTCTGGCATTTCAGTTTTCGCGTATGACGTACACTTTTTCTTTCTCCCCCTGTGTACACTCGCAATTCTTCGCCCGTACGTGGAGCTCTTATAAAATGTTCAGTCATGCAATGAACACTCCATGCCGGCTTCTTTTTAGACCGAGCACTCGCGATTTGTGTTTTGAAAAGAGCAGCTTAACTGAAACGGGAACACTCTCAAATTTCGCTTGGAACTGGAGGTTCCTCGTTTTACCCACGTCGAAACTCGGACAGAAGAACAAAGTCCTCATCGATTGAAGTGGATTACCGAGTCAAATAAAGCCCCGGGCAAGGAAGGAGATATAAGCTCGCCATTGCTATGTACTCGGGAAGCCTGGCTTTCCCAAACAATATGCACCGTAAAACAGACCAAAAAAAAAGAGGGACGCAACACTCTAACGCTTCGTCTTGTGTCCCTCTCCTTTTGAACCTGTTTTACGGTGCATATTGTTTAAAGATTTGTGTAACAACTAGCCCGTCTCTCCAGTCTAGCTTTCGATCTGGTAATAAGTTTCGTGCTTTACTGAGTATTCACGCCCTGCCGGGTTGTCTTCCCGCGGCTAGGACATTCACTAAAAAAGAGACAGAAAACAGGGTATATTGACATTATTATCCGTCCGAGCCCTCTGCTTTGTGTGCCCCTTTGCAGATAACTGATGTGGACCTTCCTGCACACTGTGCATAACCTTGAACTCCTAGATACAAAGACCGCGCTGCTTTATTTTGTGACGTTACATAAGCTGTGGCGACATTAAAACTAATCCAGGCCTCGATTCAGTCTTACTCGAATAGATTCTTTCTGAACTAAAAGGGATAAAGGCGGACGTCACAGCTTAGGCAAATAGTGGACAATGTTGAAAGAGCTGTGTCCATAATTCCGGAGCTCACAAAAAGGCTTACTGAGTCAGGGAGAGAAATATTGGGCTTACATCAGTGCATAGGTGGGTTAATAAAAAAACGTTTATGATTTAGAAAATCGAAGTCGGAGCAACAATCTAGTTATAAAAGGCATTGAAGAGACAGAGAACGAAACAGAAGAAAAGCTGAGAGAAAAAGTGCTAGGTAATCATTTCCGAGACACATTACAAGCTACAGTCACAAGCATGGAACTTGTCCACAGAATCGGAAGGCCTTCTTCAGGTAGACCTAGACCATTTACTCTGCGCCTTTCAAACTTTGATAAAAAAAAAAAAGTAGTGCTACGTAATTCTAAAAAGCTGAAAGGGACAAATATCTTTATCGATCAAGACTTTTCCAGTGAGGTTAGAAGAAAAAGAAGAAACATATGGCTCAGAGCTTTTGAGAACAGGAAAAGTGGTCAAAAAGTGGCACTTGTCTTTGATAAATTAAAGACCGAGGAAGCTACCCATATCTGGAATGACGTCATGGGTCAACAATGGCTGGCGCGTGAACTAACGACCAGAGGATTAACTGAAGTTCCTATTCCGACTCAGAAGTGACATACACTGCCCAACATTTTTAAGTTGCTCAATATCAATGCACGAACCATCGTTAATAAAAGTGTGGATTTGGAGCATGTTGTAATTGAACACAAACCGGATGTCGTTGTGGTCACAGAAATGTGGCTCCACCCCGAAATACAAGATTTTGAGGTCTTCCCACCTGAGAAGAAATGATTGTTATGGCCGAGCGGGAGGGGTTGCTATTATTGTCGATAACAGAATAAGGAGCACTCTCATTCAGCATCCCCTGTTATAAAATTAGTGAGTGTAATATTTTTTTGAAACTCAAGAAGTTGTTATACATGGCTTGCACGTGACGTCATTTAAAGAGCGTGCCGATGACCACCAGAGAAGAGGGAAGGAAGGAGCTCTCCTCTTATCAGGATCCTTTTTGTGCATCCCGGATTTGCACAGACGTCGCTATTCTCCTCCCAGAATATCATAGAAGATAAACCCGTCATGCAAAATTCTTACAAAGGCAGCTTCCTTCACCTCCTCTTACATGGTGGTCAAACGTATGCGATGTGACGTCAATGCAAGCCATGTATAAGAGCGGTATATCGGCTACCCGGTGCTGAGGTGGCTGTGATCGATAGGTTGAATGACTTCATGAGTGAGTTACGGACACAGCACAGAAATGTGATTGTTGCAGGTTACTTAAACGTACCGGACGTTCTACGGGACAAAAATGTTACAAGGGGAACGCGAACAGGAATCTGCTGTTGCAATCCTAGACTTGTGCTTTAACCATGGTCTTAATCACTGCTAGTAAGAAACTATACTCGTATTCATCAAGGCATCGAATCAATTTTGGGTCTTATATTTTTAGGTGATAGTTTATTATCAAGACCATATGAGGTCGATGTGATGCCCGGTATGTCCCAACCATTTGATTGTTAATCTATGACCTTGAACCTTATTAGGAGAGAAACTAAAGCTTCTTTTACACACACAGATTGTAATGTGGCGAACGATACAGCCATACTCGACGAGATACTTATCTGCTTCGAACCGTTTGAGGCACTCGGTTACCAACAAGCAATAAGTATGAATGATGTGTGGCTCAGGTTGAAAGTAATAGTACATAAATGTATAACTCAATATGTTCCTTTGAGGGTTAAACGAAAAAAAAATCCATGGATAACAAGGGAAGGCATTCCGCTAAAACAAAAGTGAAAAGACGCAAGGAAAAACTCCGTCGCGAGCGTAGTGAAGCTTTAACACATAAAATAGAAACATTGAACGCTGCAATAAAAAATCGGATAAAAGAATCAAAACACAAGTACTTTAATGTCACCATGAAACAATTCCTCAGTCAATCGCCCCATAACGTTTGGAGGTATTAAGCAAAGAAACAAAGAAGTGTCTCCGAGGTACGCACAGAGCAAGGAGTTACTTCTGACTAGCAAGTTATTGCCGAGGAGTTTAATAATACTTTTACCAGATTATTCAAAAAGATGACGAGCAACCAGTAGAGTTCGTGTTACCTAGGGACTGTCCAGACATGGATGGCTTAACACTTTCGGAGAAAGGAATTCTAGCTTTATTACTGAATCTTAAAATGTCTAAGTTGATGGGCCCTGATGGAATCCCGAATGCTTTTCTAAAAGGTACGCAGAATGATTGTTTATAATTGTTTTCAAAAAATCAAGTTCAACGGTAACTCTCTCAGACGACTGGAAGATCAGTAAAATTATTTTATACCGAAAGGTGGTGAAAACACAATTGTTTCCAATTACAGCCCCATTGCTTAAACATCAAAAATCCTGCAAAATTTTATAACATATAGTTTTCAAACATGTCCGCCATGTTCTTTCTTGTAACAGGCTTCTGAGCGACTACCAACATGGGTTTCGGGAGGGTTTATCGACAGTGACCCAGATTGTAGAAAAGGTGCACTATCTTTGTGAAGTGGTTGATAATAAGGGACAAGTAGATATAATATTTTGGACTTCAAGAAAGCATTCGTTAAGGTCAGTCATAAAAACCTGCTAATTAAATTAAAATCGGTCTTGGGAGATAATAACGTCGTTAATTGTATCAAGACATTTCTTACCGATCGTAAACAGTTTGTAGGTATTGAAGAAAAAATGTCTTAAATAAGTCACGTTGAGTCGGCAGTGCCACAGGGTTCGATGCTTGGGCCATTGTTTTTTTTATGTACATTAACGACCTCATAATTGGTTCGCCCATTCAAGCCAGATTATTCGCAGATTATCGTATTATTTGCGATGAACTCAAATCTTGTGCCGACAAGAATAGGTTAAATAAATATTTGTTTAAAGTAACTGATTAGTGTACATCATGGCAGATGTCCCTAAACACGCAAAAAACCGTATGCATGACTATTACTAACAAGCGACTGCCGTTGGGGTTCAGCGACACACTTCAGGGGTTACGTTAACAAATGTCACGGATTATAAGTACCTCAGAGTAACTATAACCTCAGACCTTAAAGGGACAAAGCACATAGAGAATGCCGTTGGTAAAGCCAACGAAAGACTAGGGTTCATCCGACGAACACTCAAACTTACGTCACAGGAAACTAAGCTGATTGCATACAAGTTGTTAGTATGCCCCATCTTAGAATACGCGTGTGAAGTTTGTTATTCGCATGTAAAAAATTGCAGTTAAAACTTGAAGGTGTTCAGCGACGGGCATTGCGTTTTGTTTACTCGCGGTACCGAAGACAGGAATCTGTGTCCCTTCTTTTCGGCGAAGCCAATTTACCGTTGCTCCAACTTCGCAGGAAACAGAAAAGGCTAACTCGTTTTTACAGCATGCTAAACAACTTACTGCTAGTCGATAAGAATCGATATATTAGTGAAGATAAGACGCGAATAACTAGGAATAAGCACGGAAGGCACGTGAGAAAACGAAGCTTTGGTAAAGATTGATTGAGATATTTATTTTTATTGCAGACTGCGCGTGATTGGAACCAGTAAACGGAAAGCATTGTAGGTACACGCATCCGGGGGAGTTAGCACCTCTTATTTCAACATTCAATATGGGCGCGGGTTGACTTTGTTGTATTCTATTGGGGACATTGCAAATAATTCATGTATGCATTGTGTTTGTTCCGGTGCATGGGTAGCGCGAACTGGGTTTGTGTATGTTTGACGACTGATTCCTGGGCTGTAGTTACACCTTATTGTGTTAAATCTACTCATGTATCTCATTTCTGTCCTGGTCTCGTAAGGAACCGGTAGTATTTTCAAATAAATAAATAAAATAAATAAAAAAGGCCAATGCGGGTCACGGATTTTCAGCCGTACTGCTAACGCAGCACTCGTGTCCATCCGTGCCCCGCGTTCGCCTCTTTAAGTGACGTCACGCAATCGGAGCGCTGTGGCCTTGTTATCTAGGTGGTGATGACAAAACAAAGAAAAAGGGAGAGAGAGAGCGAACTAGAGAAATAGAAAGCGAGAAAGAGAAGAAGATTTAATCACGGAACTGTCTACATGTCTTCTATAATCTTTGTTAGTTGCTCCTGAAAAGGTTATCCGTTGCCTGTGGTCCCTAGCTTGACGTAAGGAAAGGTAGGAGTATAAAACGTGAATGCATACCTATCAAATAATGCACGTAAGTAACTGAGCGAAGAGAATGTAAACTGTATTATTGAGACGTTTAACTAATGGGTAAAATCAATGCCGATCGACGTTCAGGTGCATATTCCGAACATAAATAAACTTAAACAGGACAATCGCCTAACTTAAAACGACTAGTGCGCACTAACGCTCCACGTTTACTAAGCGTGGAACAATTATTAGTTTTTGTTTACACGAGCTGTTGTCTTTAAATGCTTTTTCATATTATAAAACAGCAGCGCCTATGTTTGCTGTGTTTGATGAGGTTATTTTTCTTTTATTCTCCCATCATGAAGGTTTATGGGGGTGTGAAACCCTCCGTAGTGTCGACACTGCAGGAACTACTACACTACCTCAGCAGAATGGAAGCATGACTATCCAGCTGCTGCTCCATCTGTGCAAGCACGTCCATCATGAGCGTAGATGAAACGTTGTCAGGTTTGAAGCTGGACGTACTCCGCTCGCACGAGAAGAAACATGGCGGTGGGCAGAAATGCCAACAATTTATGTACACGCTACGTACACCGCGCAACGCTATTAGCGCCAACTTGATAAGGGCACTTTTCCGCATTTTGATCGACGAGCCTCGACTTCTATTGCATAAATCGGTGTCCACACTGATTTCCTGCGATGTCCTTCGACAATGTTCGGATGCTGCTCCTGGGGATAGCTCGGTGGAAAGCTTTCGGACACCCAACACTTCTGCTCGTACCTGAGACTTCGCTGGCAGCCCACCAGGCTACACGAATGTTTGTTGAAATTAAGGGATATTTACTAGACTGAATATAAATGTGTACCAAATGGGATCGATCACAAAAGCAACACAGCACGAGATATCGACGCACTTGTTGCCGGAAGATTTTAACAAGGCATATTGAGAAGTCTATTTCGCCGCTCATCAAGCCACGAATACCGCATAGCAAAAAGGAAGACTTAGAAGAAATTATTTTTCCGCTAAATCATTTACAAAGTCTCAGCTCCACTAATGATCACCAGATTCGCACTCGGTGTGTGGGTGACACCCGGCACATCTTCGAGACAACTAAGCACATAGGTCTGTAGTTTGAATGACGACGACACCAGCATAGCTTGGACGAGAACATGCTTGGGCTGTCGGGAGCTTCTCCGCTCAATCTTAAAATACGGCTTTTAAACAAAAACCTCTGTGGTTTAGTCGTACAAACCTCCACTTTTCACAATACACCAGTAGTTTTGAGGACAGCTTCTTGGTGGCGAGAAAAAAGACTCAATAATTCCTGGGGATCGCTTGTTACTGCTAACTTTGTAAGCCTTAGTACATCCTGAACAGCGTTCTCCTCTCTCTAACGGAGTGTCACGTATGCAAGAACCGGCGAGTGCCCTTCAAATGGCTTCCTTTCCGAAAAACAAAAACGCGGCATTGTCTCTGGGTGATGGATAATTCATTTTTGTCGGACGTGATAGAAATGAAACAGGCGTCGCCCTTTGAATGGTACTAGAAAGTCCCAAAAGAAGCAAGGGATAAAGAAGAAAAAACATGCGGCATCCAATAGCTGCTTGGAGAACTGAACCCGTCATCAGAACGTCACAAAAACGTTTTCACATGACGAGGACAAATGTCTTTCTTTTATTTCCCATAGCCAGAAACCTTTTGACGGTCGCTTTAAACATCGCATGTGCGTTTATGCGTCTATGGCACCTTCCAAACCAAGCGCACTCAGGCTAACGAAAAGAAAATGCTGTGAGTGTTCTTTTGTTTTGTTTTTTGTTGTTATTTTGTTTTTGTTTTTTGTGCCCATTTTTATACCTTTCCGCTCGCAAAACTTCGTGGCTAGACTTGGAATTCAAAATACGTAAGAGGCAGAGAGAACTTGTCTTTTCCCAGCCGTTCATCAAGGATCCTAATTGTAATTATTCTCACGGACAACTTTCTGCGGTCATGCAGTGAAAGCTATTGGTGTACGTGTGCTTGTGCCTTTTGAGCACCCATTAAACGCTGCACGTGCATTCTTCTCTACTTCTGAGGTGCCACAAAAAGTTTTCAGTAAACAAAATCTCAATTTTCAGTTGCGAAAAAAAAAAAAGCATATGATGGCTTATCTCGGTACAAGGCTGCTTTTTCTTTCTTTTTTTTTTTTATCGAAAATTCAAAACTAAAGATATAGGCAGCAAAACTATCCTTTTGTACAGAGGCTGACTTCAAACATCACTCCGAGACGCTAAAAAAAATTGCTTACTGCTCCTAATACTGTCATTTTTTTATTTATTGCATGATGATAACGATAATAATCCCTGGAGAAGGGGAACAAGGGGGGCACTCTTGTTTCGACATCAAATACTGTTCGAAATACTGAATACAGATGGCGATTATACTCCATCCCCTTCTTTTTTTTCCTGTCGACATTCGTACTTATGCTTTGATATTGGACGCGGTGAACAACAGCAACGTAAAATGTTAGTACGGAAGGGTGCAAACGAAATACACACTAGAAAACTGGAGCGTCTCCTTTACCGAAAAGCACTTAAAACGTAGAGTCCGTGCTGCGACGCTAAACATGACGTTTTGACTCTTCCGAGTACTTTTTTTCGATAGTATAGATGCGCTGGATTTTGTAGAGTGTCTAGACCAACTCAACTCTCTGACGTCACGCCACCACGGTGGCGCTGCTGTCGGCACTGCACATGCGCAGAAGCGTCGCGTCAGTCGAACCTTGCATCTGCCCACGCTCAGTGCTAACGCACCCGTTGTGGGCATACGCGGGCGCGTTTATAAACAGAGTGTTGGTCGATACCTCTTTACCTGCGTCGCTACGCGCGCGTGCAAGTTCGTTCGCTCCTTGCGCACCGCGTGCCTCTGTTTACCCCAGAAAAGCGCCAACGTGATTTTGTTTCCTCCTACCTCAACCAATGAGAGGCGCGCACTTGGCCGCCTTCGTCATCGCGCGTTCCCTGGGCGTTCTCTATGTTGCCCTTTCATTGGCGTGCTCCTCCTAGCGTTGCGAAAGGGCCGAAAGACGCGTATTGGAACACTTGCTCGCCGTATACAGTCTCTGACACCTTAAGAAATGAAGGGGGTGGCGAGTCCCCGACATCTCATTATCGCTCCCCGGCCAAAGAGTACAAATCACGAAGCATTTAAGAAGAGTGATCTTGATAGGCTTCGCCGTGCCTTTCTTAATTAGGCTCTCAGTGACTAGATCGATCAATATTTTTTGTAGTGACATGTAGTACAGAATCATAATTTAGAAGTATAATTTCTGTACCTCGTATTAACGGATAGAAAGAGCCACTATTGTCCCCCAATCAAATCCCTATTCAAATTGGGCATTTAATGC
>JAZHYW010021052.1:0-5000 GCA_037355805.1 Ixodes ricinus | reverse complement strand
TTTTTATGGGCGATGGTGTCGATGAAGTAAAGTCTAAAGTAACTGAAGAATTGATTAGGGTGCTAAATTGGTTCACCAGTAATCAACTCACCCTTAAACTACTAAAAACCAAGTATACAGTGTTTCATTCTAGAAAAAGAAAATAGAGTACGATGAATTGGCTAATACCGGGACAATACAAAATTGCAACATCTTTCTTGCTACAAACATTTGGGTGTTCTTGTGGATTCAGACATGCACTGGAAAAGTCAAATTAATAATATTTGTTCGAAGGCTGCTTATAGGTGTTACACTTTACTAAAGGCGTGCGAATGTTTTGACTTAAGAATTCTACGGATTCTTGACTTCGCATTCAGTACACAGTCAGCTAACATATTGCTTACAGTCATGGGGAAATACATATCCTACGTACCTAAAGTCAATTAGTTGTCTACAGAAACGAGCGCTAAGAACAATCACATTTTCTAGTATAACTGACGCAAGCCGACCCTTATTTCAATCATTACACGTGCTATCCATACGCTTAGTATAAAAATTAAAAATAGCTCAAATAATACATAACATTATACGAACTAATGAACTACTGCCTTTATCTGTATTTAAATGCCCATCAAGAAATACGAGGGCTGCTGTTCATAATCACTTTCATTTACCACCATGTAAGAATATTTATTCTCGATGACTTGTTGAATTAAACGGTGCATTAATTTGGAATGATATACCCACGAATACTAAGCAGAAATCTAAGTTTTGCCTTTATTAAGAAAGTTGCTTTATAACATTCAAGGTTAATGACCTGACTCTGTCATCTCGTACGCAAGATATTTGTATTTGATGTAACGTTTCTTCGTGCTGCACAGTGATATGTAGTTTGTGATTGGACCCGATACTAGCCATAGTGGCTATGGGTCCAAACAATTGTTGTGTAAATGAATGAATGATTTGAAAATAAAAAAAACCTAAATCTGAAAAATTCTGATATGTCTCGAGCGCTGGCAAAAGCACTTCAGGTGCATGAACCTAGCTCAGTAGAACGCTTTATTTACGCTAGAACTCTCACGTAGAATGCAGTATCCACAGCCACGCGCTCGCGCCCCTGCCTTTGTCAGCATGGCAGATGTTTGTGAGATGGAGTATTGACGCTTCCCGCGCACGTCAAACTTGCGTCATCATAACTGACATCTTGCTGCTTGCTGAAATGCTCAGCCAATGAAATGAATAGTGGTGACTTTATACACAAAACCTGCGTTGGGGACACGAACATTGTGGTGTCTAGAAGGTCAGACACTTGTCGTGCAACCACAGCAATAAAAGTAAAACGAACGGAATGAAAAAAATTAAGAAAACGTGAAGGCAGTTGTGGCAGAGATTATACACAGCTGCTGAAAAGGGTGTAGAAAATACTAAACCAATGGCGAACCCCTGAAACGCCAACTTGTAACTATTCCGCGAGCTCAATGCCGTAAAAAAATAAAGATGTCCGACCTTGTCGGTTTATTAAAAAAGTGGCGCTAATGTTTGACACTTCGTCTGCCAACGTTGAATGACAAACAAAACCTTTATTTTATAAATTTTATGTACCTTATTCAACCATGCATTTCTTTGTCGTTAAACAATTTTTACACAACGTTTCCGAAGACCATACATACATTTATGGAGAAAACATAAACGGACGGACAGACATGTGCGTTTGTTTCTGTTCTCTCCCTAAATGTATGTATCGAATAACCAATCTGCTCATCCTGGCTTTGAGTTCAAAAAACCAAAACCCCTTTTCTTGTTCTTATTCTTTGCCCTGAAGCTCCATCGACACCACTAAGGCACGCCATGGACTCCACGAGCGGACCGTCGGCCCCGCCGACGGCCATCTCCAACTGGACCTCCCAGCCGGCCAGCACCGAGAGCGCGGCATGCGACCTGCCGCCCCCGGTGCCCGAGGGCATGCAGGCCCTGATGTACATCATGTACATCGCCGTGTCCGTGGCGGCCATCGGCGGAAACGGCATTGTGTGCTACATTGTGCTCGCATACCAGCGCATGCGGACCGTGACAAACATGTTCATCATGAACCTGGCCATCGGGGACATCCTGATGGCGTCCCTCTGCATTCCGTTCACCTTCGTGTCCAATCTGCTGCTCGGCTACTGGCCCTTCGGCGGCGTCATGTGCGTGGTGGTGACGTACGCCCAGTGCGTCACCGTCTTCATCTCGGCCTACACGCTCATCGCCATATCGGTGGACCGGTACACGGCCATCGTGTACCCGCTTCGGCCGCGGACTGACCAAGCTCCGCTCAAGATCATAATCGGCGTCGTGTGGCTCGTGGCGCTGGTGACGCCGTTGCCGACGGCGCTGGTGACGCAGCTGGTGCCGCACCCGTGCGCGAACCAAACGTACTACTGCCTGGACGGCGGGGCACCCCGGAGCAGACCACCTACTACAGCATGGCCCTGATGATCCTGCAGTGCTTCTTCCCGCTCCTCGCGCTCATCTTCGCTGTACACCTGGATCGCCGTCGTGGTCTGGGGCAAGGAGACATCCGGAGAGGCCCAGACGAACGGGACCGAGCGGATGGCGGCGTCGAAACGAAAGGTGAACTCTTTATAGGGCAGTGTACGCGAGCTTGCACGTGACGCCATCGCGCCATGCTGGTGGTCATTCCTATACATGTCCTTGCCAAGAAAAACAAATGCGGCCGTCTGAAGTGTATGCTGCAGATGGTACTATAGTCCGTTGCAGCTCAAGAAGATAGGGCGAGGGTAGACGGACCGGGGAGAAGGAAGCAGACGGAACGCTAAAGAGAAAGGAGGGTTTCCTCTCTCATCTCCAGCGTTCCGTCTCCTGTCCTCCTCTTCGGCCCGTCTTAACTCGCAGAAAGGTGTCACTCGAGGCGATGCATCTGAAAGGTTCTTGACCCGTCACCGACTGTGGATGCTATTCGCTTAGCAGCAAAGCGATCAATATGGCCGCTGGTGTAGATGCACGTCATATATACGGCTTGGACTACCTATTATGATTACGACTGAAAAACCTTTTGGTGTTTGAAGCTGGAGCACTTTCCTTGTGTTTCGCTACACGAGTTGTTGCGTTGCTGTCGATGTCTGTGTTTATCCTGTGGCAGCTGCTAAAACGGTGGCATAGAAAGAATGTACCGAAGCTGAAGGAGCTGAAGCAGTTAAAGGCTTTAAACCATGGGAACCGTAATGAGGGCGATTGGAAAACGTACTATATTTGTTAGGCTCCGCTAAGAATCATGCAATGCCATCAAGAGAAGCTCTTTGTTGACATTCGAGTAAGCACACTTACATAGGAAAATGCCGCAACCTATACGGATACCTATTAACCTCACTATTTCATACTATACTATTACTATACTATAATTTTGGTACGGCCACAAATAATTCCCAAAGATTTAGACTAAAACTACCGTATTTTCCGGACTATAGTCCGCGGAGTATACATGTTTAAAAGTTGAAATTTTAGGCTGTGCGGACTATCTACGCGCGCGGACTATTCAGGAATGTTGTTTTCCAAAATCGTTCATTATGACGAGACGTGGTGGGATTTTGTGAATGAAAGACTCTGTCAATGATTATATATGTATAATACAAGCTTCTTTGTTGGGCTAAGAAAGGAGATATTTGTGTAGGTGTGCCGTGGATAAGAAGATTTTCGTGTAAACTAAGCACCAGGTACGGACAATGCACGGCGTGCGGACTATGCACCGGGTGCGGACTATTCTAAACAAAAACTTTTATTTTTTACCCCAAATTTGCTTTTGCGGACTATACATTCGGGTGCAGACTATAGTCCGCAAATACGGTAATTGAGGTCGTTGACCAAATAGTAATGTAAACTTTTTCTTTCTTCTTTTTTTACGAGTAGAAGTCTTTTCGAACGAGAATCAGTCAGTTGTGTCTGCAGAATAATTTATATTTGTGAAAGCGGCTTCGTGGCTAACATTAGTTTTTCGCGGTGTGTTTTATTTTTTGTTAGAGATTAGGCGAAAATACACGTTCCATTTTGGATAAAAATGAAATTTAAAAAAAAAATCATACAAAACAAGAGCACAAGGATACTCTTTTACACTCAGATTGGCGTATGTCGACACCCACTTTTGGTCTCGGTTAGAGTGTTGAAGCTGAGTTATAAAGTTATTACCATGCGCACAGAGCCTTGCGATCAAACTTATAAGCTTTTTCCCTACAAGCGATAGTTTGGGTTTGAGGTCTGTTGCTGAAAAAGCCAAGAGAATCAATGAAGTAACATCATGGCAAGCAGAGACACCAAAATATTGTATACATTAAAAAAAAAAAGAAAGAAACGTCGTCTAAGAATGGGAATTCGAAAATTGTCAGTATTGAAATTCAAATAAGGGATTTTGCGTTTGTTCGAGGTATGAAGCAAGCCGGAGTAAGTTCTCGTCGTTCCAAACGTAAAAGATAAATAAAACTTTGTTTTCGAAGAAGAGTCCACAGATTCTTATCGGAGTTCTCGCGCCAAAGTCAATGGAAACAAAAACTGGTAGAAAACTTCCAGAGATTATAGTAAAGCACATTGCGCGACACTGACTCAAGGTGATGCAACCGGTCGAAGGTATTCGTCACGATAAACAGTTTTTTTTAAATATAATTTTATTAATTTTCTGTTTAGCGACGCGAGTCGATTGTTACGAGAATTCTCGACTTTGACGACAAAATTGCTCAGTGAGCCAGGCTGGCGGATAGTGATGCCACAACTTTCGGAATATCATCCTTTCGTGCTCGACTGCTCACGCGTGCAACGCGTGTTGCTTAATTTTGGTTTTTTATGCATTGTCATAAGCTGAATACGCAAGTTAAAAAAGCTCCAAAGCTCCATTCGTAATATCAATTTTTAACGCGTAATGCTTTCTGATTTGAGTGTTTTCCTTACGGTGACTCTGTACGTTTGACAAAGTGCGCTATTCTACGTATAGAGCGAATGACAACAGAACAGAAGATAAAATAAATGCATTATAT